>JAOBRH010556903.1:0-16143 GCA_027575125.1 Umimayanthus parasiticus | reverse complement strand
AGTCGAGGCTTCATGCCAAGTTTTCATACATTTGCTGTATTTTCTCGCACCAAGCCTCGACTTCAGGTTATTGTTCGCGGGAACTGAAGCGTAATTCGAAAGTGGTCTTTTCAACCCTTTTTATAGCAGCTGTATACCATCTTACTGTAAAGCATTGTCGCCTCATCCGCCCTACTGATTATGTTTTTCTATATTAATAGCAAGGGACCTTTGCAAAGGTTATCACGGCTGTGCCCATATGTGTAACAACTTTCATGGCTCGTACAGCTGCTCCTGTAGACGAGGCTACAAACTGGAACCAAACAACCGCACTTGTACTGGTAAAAAATCCCATAAGCCATCTATTTTCAAACTTTATCGATTTTTTTTTTAGATTACGGACTGACGCACCAAACTTAATATAATTCAGTCAATTACGTATCCATGTGGTTGCTTGTAAGGCACTGAAGGCGTGACAATCTCCAACCCGAATACGATTCATACTAAAGCTGTATTAATATATCCATTTTATTCGCTATATACCGGGATTTCAATAACTGATAAAGTGACTGTCCTTTGCAAACTTTTTTGAGTAATTACTTTTTATAATTTATCACTGAACCACAATTGTATTAAAGGTGTATTTCATACTCGAATTTCATCTCTTCATTTTCACCTATGTTACGTTGGAACGTTAACTTAGTACCTTTTCTTCCCTTCTTCTTCTTTTTCTTCTTCTTCTTCTTCGCGTGCTAGCTTCTTCTTCTTCTTGTTCTAGCTTCTTCTTCTTCTTCTCCGTCTTCTTCATCGTCTTCGTCGTCGTCTTCTTCTTCTCCTCCTCCTTCTTCATCGTCTTCTTCTTCTTCTGATCCTTCTTGTTTCTTCTCTTGTTTTCCTTCTTCTTCTTCTTCTTCTTCTTCTTCTTCTTCTTCTTCTTCTTCTTTTTCTTCTTATTGTTCTAGCTTCTTCTTCTTCGTCTTTTGTTCTTGTTCTTCGTCTCTTCTTCTTCTTAGCTTCTTCTTTTTCTTTCTCATCTTCTTCTCCTCTAAGTTCTTCCATTAATGTTATTATGACTGTTGTTATTACTTGTAGTCAGGATAAGAAATGGCGTTAATCAAAAAATGCTACGAAAACGCGTCTTTGTGCAATATTTCCTAGACGTTATAAATTTTCATTTTGTTTAAAACTTTAAATTTAGGACAAAGAGTTTAGATTGAAACTCTTTGAAGTCGATGGATCAAACTGTACTCTATGATTGCGTCATTTTACAACATTTCTTGCTTTTGCAGATGTTAACGAATGCTCACCAGTAAGTGTCCCAAGTACCAACCTCATGACAAGCCTGGCAGGATGTGACCACAACTGTAGCAACAGCATTGGAAGCTTCACATGCTCCTGTGGAGGAGGGTTTGTGCTGCAAAGCGATGGGAAAAGATGCAAAGGTTTTTACGATTTCGTTTAACCACCCAACCTCTTCATTATCACCGAAACGTTTCTCAGTATAGTAATTTTAAACCTGCCATGGACTTCCTTTAAAGGTATATTTAAGAAGCGCCACAACTGTTTCAATATATAAAATTTGTTATTGTGCGGTGCAAATTGAATGAAAATAGGTTTTACCTGTTTTCATTGGCTGGACACAGACTCTGGAATGAACAGTCCAATCAAAGGGCAAAGAGTATGTGTAGCTGTTCCAATTAAACGCTAGTTGACTAATATTATCCGAATTTATGGCCCAAGTAGGTTCATTTATCAAACAGCAGTGTCTTGGTTCAAGTAAAAGTGAGAAGTAACAACGCCGCTGTTGCTCCTGCAGATATAGACGAGTGCAAATCGAACAGACACCAATGTGATCAGGTGTGCCACAACACCATTGGATCCTATAGGTGCACCTGTAACATGGGGTATGAGCTGGCTCAGGATTTGAGAACTTGTCGAGGTAGGAATTTGACTTAGCTCTCAACTATCCCCTTGCCAATTATTTTTCATGACCCAATCAGGTTTTAGTTAATAACTGTGGCTATAGCCAAAAAGAAAATGTGAAAAAGAAATTAGAACGAATTAACGTCACAAGACATCTAGTTAATTGGATTACAGGTACCACAGGTTTCATTAGCCCAATTCACATTAGAAGAGGAAAAACCCATTGCAGACAAAAATCCTTCTGATATGAAACTAAGGACGGGAGACCCGTTTTAAAAAACTCGACTGACAACAAATTCAAGATCCTTTAATGAAATAGAGTTTAGGGAGGAAGACTAGTACGGGTTCTAAAACTTGAAATTTAGTTCCAGTCCTCTTCCTTATTTGTTGGCTAAAATACGTCCCAAGATACTCAATCAAATGTAAATTAAAGACGAGTTTCTCGTCTAGACGAGTTCGTAATCATGCTTTTCCATCGGAAACGGCGCGAAAATGGGGGGATGATTTAGAGACGGATAAAACATACTCTACCAGATTTATACTAGACAAGTTTCTCGTTTGAAGACGAGTTTCTCGTTTGAAGACGAGTTTCTCGTCTGAGACGGGTTTCCCGCCTCTTCGGCCAGTTTCATTGCAACGCTTCAGATTTTAAGTTTAAACTTAAGTAAACTTTAACATATGTTTAAAGTACAACCAGTAAAGAGTAATATTATCAAATTATTTAAGTAACAAAAATGTTATTTTTAACATTTAAGGTATTAAGGTTCTATTTGTATTTCATCGCAGGTCTTCCTTGTGAGCATATAGAGGCTCCTTCAAACGGGAAAATGACTTGTACGGGTGTAATTACAAACGAAACTTGCTGGTTTACTTGTAACCCCGGATTTAACCACACTGGATCTCCTACCAGACAGTGTCTTCCTTCTTTGAAATGGAGTGGAAACGTTTTTGTTTGCAAAGGTATGTTTCGTGTGAATTGCAACAACTAGAAACTGAAAAACTGAAACCATGTCCACACTAATGCTTTTCTGTTAAAAAAATGCATCAGAATCGATGCGCTTCATCTCTTGTCCACACTAAAACGCAGTGCATCGTTTTGGTGTGGACAGTTGAAAACGGAGCCTTTCGAAAACGATAGTGCGACGTCATTGAATTTGATCACATGATAAGGTCAAATGTTGTCGTCCTCAGTCCATACCATCGCCACAACCTGCCTGTGGCTGCCTGGCAACAATTTTCAATATATTTGGAAAACGATAGGATTGACAGCATCCCAAAAGAAACTTCAGAGCGATGTAAGAATTAAGAGCTTTTTCTATCTCTCACTAAATTCTCAAGAATTGTGCAGCAATGAAAGTAGTGGTAAGTTAAGTAATAGAAATAATGACTATTTCCGTGAAATTCAACACAAGTACACCTGCTAACATGTTTAACCCTCCCTTATCTCCTGTTTAGCAATGCAGTGCCCAGCTCTTCCACCTCCTCCAAATTCAGAGGTACCTTTATCTTGCAATGATAACACGATCTTTGGATCCTCCTGTCAAGTTTTCTGCCAAGACGGTTATTATGGTAAAGGAAATGGTATAGTGTCATGCAATGTTATACAAGGCGTCGCGGCTGTTTCTTGGAATTTTGGAAACTTTTCATGCCAAAGTGAGTTGAATTTTTTAGTATCTCCTTGAATGATATTGGCCAATAAAACAAAAAAAAGATTATATACAAATTGGATTCAACCTGTCTTTCGATATACATCAAATGTCGTTATTAGATGAACTCCAATACGTTTCTGAAGGAATTTAAGTTTACATGCAAGTTCAAATAAACATGGCCAAGTTTACCTAGTGGTAATCTCGAACAAATTAAAGGTTTGTGAATCAATGAAGCGTGAGCTTGGTAAAGAAATTGTGCATTAAAATGCAGCGGAAGATTAATTAGATAATTCAAAGTTAATGCATTCAATTCATTGTCTGTTTCCAAACACAATAAACTAAACAGCAACTATTTGTACTGAAACTTTTTTTAAAAAGTAACTAATCAGCCAATCAAGATTTTCCTTATTTAGTCCGGATCCTATTGTTTTCTTGTCCTCCCTTCTCTCGTACTAATCAATAATTGCAAACAAGAAATCTGAAAATAAACTTGCTAACATAAAAAAACTCTTTGCTAATGGCAAAGTATGTGCAACGAAGTAGTTTCTGTAAAAGAAACGCATAAGCATTTATTTTGTAAGCAACCCGAAATCAATATAAAATAAACATAGAAATTTGGTAAGAAATTGGAATTCTATTACACCTCTTCTAAGCTGTCTTATGAGTGAACAATCTCTAAAAATAATGCTACACTAACTTTTAAAAAGTGCTAAATAAATTTGAATAGTACTATAGCTTCTTTGTTTCTCATTGCATAAGTGGTGAGGCCTTGCGACCCAAATCCTTGTCTACACAAAGGAGTCTGTGCTGTGGCTAGCAACACCGAGATAAGCTGCGACTGTACAAATACGGGATATGAGGGCGACCGATGTCAAATTGGAATAATCTACACTCCTGATTTTCCTAAACTGAAAGCAGGCATTGAGACCAACCTACAAACCGTTTCCGCACATCCAACTGAAGACCTTATAGTTACCATTGACACAGATGAACAGATCACGTTTAATCCTTCGAATAAAATTAAACTCAACAATACTTGTTTCGAAGTCAATCTCTCAGTGCAGGCAAAGATTCCAAGCCTTTGTCTTATTAAGTATCGAGTAGGTGGCTCAAACAAGAACGAATTCAGAACACCGAAAGACCAACCAATATATGTGGGCTCGCAGGATTACCCAAATGGTACTGTCTTTAGCAAGTTTTCTCTTGTTGACGGAGAGCTACCGCAAGGACAACACAAACATGAAAAGAAGGATCCGCTTTCATGTAAGATAACATTACATTCAACAGCACCATGGGAAGACAAAGATTCGATGGAATTTCAAACTACTGGTGTAGTCACCGTCAAGGGCACTGAAAACATCTCGCTACCTTTGTCACTGGTTGGAGTAGATTCAAGTTCTCTAAACCTTTCCCAAGATAAAGTGCTGCATAGTTTGACAAGTAGGTCAGCCGCAATCACTGGCCCTGATCTGTATGAGCTCCTGCAAAATGACTCTTTTGCAATTTCTTTGATGCAGAAGATTTCCAAATTGTCGCCTTGTTGGTTAGTGGTGCGTGGACTAAAGAACGATACGGTTTTTAACACGTACAACACATTTGGAAGCGTCACTAGCCCATCCGAGGCACCTGTTACCTGTAGGCGTTCAGAGTTACCTTTTCTGCCTGATACTACTGCAGCCTTCTATTGTCCGCAAATTGCGACAGAAATAAGCTTTGACCAAGATAAGTTACAGCTTCCTAGAAAATCAATTTCCTGTTTGGCAGTGGATCTATGCCACGCTGCATTAGCTCTGAGCTTCTCAGAAACTGGTTCAAAGTCTATAACTAAAGGAATGCAGTTGCTGCAGGATATGAAATCAAAAGGATGGGATTTTGATCTCCAGGCACTTGGTTTATCTAGCGATGGAATTCTTCACCGCAAGATTCAAGGACTGGTTTGGAATGGACAACGGATAGTAAATCTGGCTGCCTTTCCCCAGAACATTTGGCTTCGTGGAAATGCCAACATCGTTGCAGCTTCTACAAATGGATTACAGATTTCATTACGATTTAAGGGCGAGGCTGTCATCGGAGTCAAACGTGTTGACGAAGTAAGTGTATCTAGCAGTTTATATACTGTAGGATATGAATTTTTTTTAGTAAAATATTTACTGTAACTCAGTGTAAGTAAGCGTTATGATCCAATCGCCAATAATTGCAACCCGCTACGTACATAGAAAACAATGTTATGGTATTCATTAAGTACTCATGTTTATTATACGATTGGTACACAGAAGTCAAAAATCTTGCGTTATTGCACACTTTGAAACCCGGTTAAACCAGTGTTTGAAATACTCAAATGTTGTTTTCATGAAAAATGGATTAAATTATTTGGTATGACTAGTATCGAAGTACTGGAGACAAAGAGGGGGAAATATTTCCAAATTTTGAGATATTTCCCTATTTCAACATCGAGTTTCAGCCAGAGCTGGTAAACAACAATTTCAATGACGAAAAAAAATCCCTAATTTCATCGAAGAAATGCAAACGACAACAGTTTAAATACCGAAAATTTTACCAGTTTATGGAATCGCTGGCTGCAGTCGACAGACGAAAATGACTTCAATTTACAAAGGAAAAATGAGCTGTTTTCAAAAGTTTTCAACACTAAACGAAGTTCAATCGAATGGTTTCTTTTATCAATACTGAGAGACGAAGAAATGTTTGCTCGCACGCGCGCGCGTCCAAAATAGCGGAAAAGTGAAGTGACGCGCGCGCCCACCAGACAATCACAGTCCCGCATGAATATACCGGTTTTCTACTGGTATTGAAACGACGCCACGAATTTCAATAAGCAAAACATAAATCGTCATTCATGTGTGGTGCGATTTTTGTATGGATTAAGAGAAAATAAATAATTTATTAAGATGAAAAGAAAGCTATCGTATAATAAACACCTTATTAGACAGCTGACTCGTAAAAATACCTAGCAATGTTGGCTGGTCAACCAATTAATAATATATTAATTATTATTATTTGGTGTACGATGGTCTTCTACTGGATCGGTTAGAGTTCTATTCTTAACGCTGAAATTGTTAACAGGGATTAAAATTCCGCGCAACGTCACGTGCGACATATCTGTTTATGTGAAATTGAATAGTGCTCATAAATGGAGTGAAACAAAATATTAAAGGTGAGAGAGTATTCAATTACTGTTGTGTTCACTAAAAATAAATCGTCATTAAGAACTATGATTTAACTGCAATTCCTTGCATGTGTTGAACACGAAGAGTAATAAGCTTTCCTAAAAGACAGTATTCACACCGTCAGTTAATTGAAAATTTTCAAAGTATGACAAATGCTGTATGCGTACTCCAGATATGTTTTCACCAAAAAGCGTACGCTGGCAGTAAATATCAACGTACCACTATGACTGGTTATGCTTTATTGGTTCAATAGCTATTCGTCAATGGAATAGAAGAAGGTTTAAACGTATCCATCAAGGCGGACAAAGCAGATTTCAACGTATCTTTACAAGCCTTCGGCCAAACGATAGACTTGAAGTTCTCAGTTCAAAATGCTGTGTGTAAAGCGTATTTTGAAGGTACGTCTCACTTGAAGATTCAATGCTTTTTAAAATCTTCTAAGGGCTGCAAATGAGCAACAAAAACAAAACTACACAGTTAAAAATGTATACACATGAATAGTTCCAATAAGGCAAGGCATGAACGTTACAATAGGAGTCGTGCTAGGTGTCCGCCTTTAATGAAATAATCATAGTGAACTGGATAAAATACGGTACAAAATGCAATAATAACACATACGAGGAATAAAAAACATTGTTCGCATGATCGTATAAGAAAATAATTAGAAAACAAATCTGTAGCTCATGATTATAACTACATAAAGTAGACCAATTTTATGTCACATTAGAGTAACACTAATGCTTTTGATAGTGAAAGCTTTGGATAGCATTCACTACAATAGTTGGACCACTGTCTTGCTGTTAAAGAGATGTGTGTAGTTTCCTTGGTTTATTTTAAAAGTCCCCCAAGGGAGCATTTTAAGAGATTAACCTATCAGCTCCATACTAGTACGCACGACGTCGTTCCACGAACAGTTTGGTGCAAGGTGTTTATATTCAGAACGGTCGTTACGGTTTGCATAGATCTTACCAAATGAGACCTTAACGCCTAGTAACAAGCTCGTTGGCAAGCTCTAACGCTATAATATAATTAATACAAACCGTATGACAGGTCTAACATTGACTATGACGATGATTTTCACACAGGTTTTCGAAACGTTAGTCTCAACTAGTATCAGTCCTTCTCAGGACTACGCTAGCCCAGACAGTAACAACCTAAACAATTGAATCACCTGGGTATGTTCTGCCAAAGTTATGCTTTAAAATGATTTTAAAACATAAGCAAACACTACAGGTGATCGTACTGTCTTTTCGTATTTTTAAACTCTGTGGGAACGTAATTGAAAGTAAGATTGTGGAGGTGTTAGTCTAACAATTAAAGTGATGCAATTTAAAATGGATTACTGTCTTTTTATCACGTGCATCCAGGGAAGGATAACGGCCAGCCTCAAGGCTTGTTTTTCCTCCTTGATGGCAAGGTCAATCCGTGGAAAAACACTCCACTCGCGCGAATATTCAAACATTCTCCAAAACGTCAACCGGTCTACTTCTCAATGTTCCAGCGAATAACAGGTAGTAAACAAGCTGGCTTTCAACTAGCAAGTGTCACTGAAACTCAAAGAGAGCTTCGGCTACTGCAAAACTACATTTTGCCTTCCTTTAGAAGGGCTCTTAACGAAATAGGCGAATCTGTGCCAGAAATAAACCCTAAACTAGAACGGTGGTTTGAGTTTCTTAACGACTTCTCGGTTGCCGTGTCAAGAGCGACCCAGCTGCTCAACGAAGGGACGATTAAAGGAGACGTGATGCAATTCAGCGATCTAAATCTGTCAAGTTTACAGTGTTTGAAGAAAGACCTCGACTTCAAAGTTCGGTTTGCGAGAGACATAGCAGATGTATTTGAACTGCAACTGTCAGCTTATGAAACAGCAAACGCGATGCCGAGCTTGGTCGCACAAATCAAGCAATTCAAACACGATTTACCCAAAGTGTTTCCTTCCCTCAAGTCAAAAATGTCGCCCATCCAACAAGAATTAAAGGGGGTTGCCTTCATGATGACAACAAACTACTGTGTGAACCGCTTGTGTTTTGGCGAGGTGAATTCAACTATTGAATCTGGAACAGAGCAGATTCATCGCAAAATTTCCCAAATTATTACACCACAGTTTGACACAGTTGATCACATTGCCATTCTTCTTGAAGGAACTGTCAAACCGAAAGCTAAATTAGGTCGTATCCTTACCATAGGACACGGAGAAAAACTCTTCGGGATGATAAACCGATATAGCAATCCCTTGACGCTGTTCAGAGGGAAATTGAACTTGTTTGGTTTTGAAAACGAAGTTATGGTAAACATAACGGATGGTGTGCTATCGTTTGAAACCGCTGGCCGCATTCATAAAAGGTACTGTTCTGAAATTTACGTCAAAGCCAAAACCGATGCTTGGAATTGGGACTCGTTGATTTATCATATTACTGGAACAATGAACCAAACAACGGAACTTGCACATCTCTTTGAAGAGACAGCACTCAGCTATACCAGAAAAATTGTGTCTGAAGCGCTGGCGAGCATAAATATTTCAAAAGATGCGCTCAATAAAGCCCGAACAAGAAGACAGGCAATAGAAGACATTTCACTACGACAGAAAGCAAAGCTTCAAGACGCAATATCAGTCAGAGAAGAAGCAAATCATCGTTACTTGTTCGCAAGAAAGCTGTATGACTGGGCAAGAAAAGACTTTGTCAACCCCTTAATGAGCTATCTCAACGAATCAAACAGCTTCCCATGCCAGTTGATGCAATGCAACAAAACACGCAATGTTAATGCAATGTGCATTGTTGGATTAGTTCAAGAAAGGGCTGATGTAGGAATATACACTCGTGATTGTCAAGAAGAAAAGACGGTAGTTTACGAGGAAGTCAACAGACAGGTTTTTAAGAAAAAGTCGTATTTAGTACCAACTCAGGAGACTTACTGTGAGAGAAACTGTGGCGGGAGGGTTTTCCGGGCTTTCGTTGGCGCCGTTGTCTGTGGTCTACCTTGCCTTACAGCAGGGCTCTTCGGGGACTTTGGTGGATGTTCTGTGAAGTGTACAACGGTGCCTGGACCCCCAAGAAAGAAATATTTTATAGAAGCTCAAAATTATCTGGAGAACATACCCAGAGAGGTAACAGAGTATAAGTGTGTTGATAAATATAGCAGATTACCAACAAAAGGCTATGGAGCAGTAACGAGTTTGAGGTGCAAACCGAAAATCTTTCACACTCTTGATTCCTCCTGTTTATCAGAAAACCAGAAGTGCATAAAAAGACGAGATACTTTTGGTAGCGTACTTAAAAATCACAACAAAACGCTTTTTGAGGAGTTTAATGAGCTGCAAAAGAAAGGGAGCAAGGTAGATTCTGAAGCTATTAAACTAAAGTTAGCAAGAAATCGAGAAGAATTTGCTTGGCGACAAGTGAACTTGACTAACATTCTACTGTCGCAATTGCGGTCAGCAGAAACTTTGGCCCTCGCCTCATTCAACAAGGCCAACTTTCTAAACAAGAAAGGACAAGAGCTAGCTAGCCATCTAGACAGGAGCTCCGGAAGCAAACCTATAGCCGTGGAAAGCATTAAATTTGACCTTCTTACGTCATCGGGAACGAATACTCGATTTCCTGTTTTGGTTTCTGCAGTTTCGTACACAGGTGTTAGGGAAACCATCGAAGTAGTGATCGACTTTGAAAAAGTTCAGCGGTCCGTTTCCATTGCCATAAAGGGAATAGTCGGCCCACTGTTGTCCAAACCTAAACCATTTCGATTGAAGCGATCTATTTCTCTCCCGTCCATTTACAAGAACGTAACTCTAAATAACGAAGACAACAGCGAGTGCACTTTTGTGACCAACGCCAACAGTTATTTTAATGATGTTGTTGAATCTCTTGTCAAAATCGTTAAACAGAAAGGCAAAGTAGAGGAAATCGTGAGCTCTGACGCGAATTCTATTGATATAGTTACAGACGAAGTCGCTGGCAGTAAAGACAATTTAACGTTTCCGTACAACAATTCCCAGGCCACTGAAGAATACATAGCAATGCTACAAGCTTTCAAATATGCTCATCAAGAGCAACTTGAAATGCTGTCTTGGAATGAAACATTGATAGCATGGCGAGGATCTCTTGAAATTCTGACAGACGCAAAGATGTTTTACGGCTGTTCTGGAACTGAGAACTGCTTTAATTATTTCTTTAATGCTCTTGCAGACTTGTATGAGTACGAAGATGATCTCAAAAAAGGATCCGAAATCAAGCAGTTGATCCCCGACCTAAAGCTTCAGCTATTTAGACTTATTCAAGACAACTTTACGGCTAACGAAGGCGTTGAAAGAGTTGACCGTATAAAAACGCTTTTAAATAAAACAAAAGATAAAATAGTGTTGTGTGGCCAAAAGCCAGATATCCTTGAAAGTTCGCCACTGGTTTTGACTATTGTTGAGGGTAATACAATGACATTGTTCTGTAAAGGAGTAAGTGACACGCCCATGAAGGTCAAATGGTACAAGAACAACAAGGAAACCCCTAACGAGACCAATGTTTTTTTGAAAGTGACAAAGGTAAAGAAAAGCGATGAAGCGGCTTATTTCTGCAAAATTTCTAATAGAAAAGGATCTTCAGTATCGAACGTAACAATTGTAAGAATTGAGGAAACACCTAGTATAACTGAAAATCCAGAAAATGTTCAATTCATCCGAGGAAGCAAAAAGCCGTTCATGTTCAGTTGCAATGCTACTGGAACTCCTCGCCCAACCTTCCAATGGTACGTTTTTTTCAGAAACTCCACCAACCCAACAAGACTCGCCAATTTTACTGAACCATTCTTATTCAAAACATCTGCAGAACCTCATGATGAAGGATTGTATTTTTGTGAAGCATGCAATGCACATGGCACCGTACAAAGCAAGAAAGCAAGGCTAGATGTGTTACAAACGACGATAGCAGTACCACTTGTGGGTGGAGCTATGAACATCACATTGATTTACGAGCATGGCAGACCTACTAAACCTTGCAATGACACCTACGCAAACAAGACATGTAAGAATCAACAACAAAACGTTTCCATTCCACTCAAGTTAAACAAAGATCTGGAGGCTGGAATAAGGCAAAGACTGTTGCAATCGCTTAACGTCTCTTCTGCATTACTTCACAGTGTTACATATGAACAAAGGTCTCTTCATAAAGCAGTGGTTAGCTTTGTTCTTGGTACAAACGAGCCATTGAAAAGCAGTTCAGCCAATTCATCGTTTAAATCAACTGCAATTCATATTGACAAGACGCGAAAATCACTTATCAAGACCCTAACTGGCCTACATCACGCCACAGTCAACAACAGCTTTATCGTAAAGATGAACGATACTACTCTGATTGGCTCTCCTGGCAGTTTTCATGCTTTCGTACCACCACCACCATGTGACCGCGGACAAGAGCTTCACAAAAACTGGATTGTCTGTGGTAGGTAGTTTTTATTCTTGAACCCGGCGTTTTAAGCAAAAATAGATTTTGTAAAGATTTTGATTATGGTTTATAAATTTTGCATTGCTAAGTTATTTTCTTTACTATGCACTGCAAGGTTATTGTCTTAGTGATAAGTAAACATCTTCAAAGAAAACGGTCACAGCTTGGTTGTGCCAAAATAATAAAGTAACTCCATTATTTCTCCATAGAGGTTGAATGCCTATATTATATCGTTTAATTTTTATATAAGTAGCCTCTTAGTCACTACACATAGTGAAACATTGCAAGGCTTAATAAAACAAATTGCTGTTTCTTGCAGAGCCGTGTGGTGCTTTTTCTAACCGATCAGTGTTTGTTTTTGTGTATTAAATAATGTGTTGTTTTTCACTACGCCAGAATTGTGCATTTATAGCTAAAAACTCTTAAGCCATGATTCTTGCCTCTTTCGTTGTTTCCTTTGGAAGTTAAGACGTTCCATTTATTCTCTGTAAAATGTATAACGAGTTTCGTTCTTACAACAATTGAATTCCAAATCGAAAATTAACCCAAATAACAAACGTGAGCTAACAGCCTTGATAACCAAGTCGAGTTATTTTGTTTTTATCAGTGAACTGTCCACCTGGTACGTTTGAAAATAACACCAACTCGTGTTTGGAGTGTCCCAAAGGCACCTTTCAACCTTTGCAGGGACAAAGCAGTTGCTTTCCTTGTGCAGAGAACCACACCACACTTCACAATGCAAGTATAGAAGTATCCGATTGTGTTATCGTTGGTAAGTAAAATTACTTTGTGTTGTATATGTCAATAATTGTTTTCTGGTTCAAGGTTGTGTTACTAATACTATAGAAACCTTAAATTAGACTAGAGTACCAGAGACAAACCTCTAACCTCTAACTAGTGTTTTTCACCTTTACATATTGTTCCATATTTATATAATACAGACTTCTCAAAGTTACTGTTTATGCGATTTTGAAGGCGTTTTCTCACAACTTTTTAAAAGATTTAAAACATTGTTGTTGATAACACTATTGAAAAGATATTTTGTTTTTGTCAATGAACATAACTCGGTTGTTGCTATAGAGGCATGTAGCCGGGTTGCAGTGAAAGTTTTATCTTTAGCATGACTGTAGTTTTGATGGACCCTGGAAAGAAACTGATGCCAAGAACCTCTATCTGCATTAGTCCTTTGTTAGCAAGTAAGTCAGTACTTTTCTCTTGTTCTACGGTAGAAAAATCGGCAGCAGGGAGGACCACTCTTCCCCAAGAGGCGTCCCATCCAAGCGAATCAAACTATGAGCCGACAACTACTTCGAGCTTACCAGAGGAGCCTACATCTCTTGAAACAATGGAGGTAGTATTTTGTGTCGATATATTTTAGATCTTCAAAACCCTAAACGAAATTTATTTTGCATATATTCTAATGTTACGAGATACTTGTCGCATACCCTACAAGGATAACCATGTGATGTAGTGGAATGGGAACGGAGCAATGGTTCACATAGTTATAACTATGTTTATCGTACACCGTAACCTTTTGGTGTGAGCTTCTTGTATTTCACTTCTTGCTCTCTTTTCTTTCAGACATGTTGTCGAGCAACCTTTAGTTCTTGTTTATTTTAGCACTTGCAAAAATTCAGCTTGTTACCATCTCATTTCCAGTCGGGTTCTGAGTAAACCACTAAGTAATTCGTAAGAAGAAAAAAGCAAATAACAAACACATTGGAAAGGCATCGCGCTTTTCCGGGATTTGAGCTTATATAATTGTAATGTGTTTTCAGATTTACTGCGTTGCTGCAGACGACAGCATCTGGCAAAAAGAATTGAGTTTGGTTACAGATAAGCTTCGTAGAAAACTGGAAGAGCTAACTGAGGTTTGTATAACTTTAAAATATTTCACTTTATTAAATTGTTTAACTAAGTATCTAACTAAACAAATGTATTGATTAATTTAAACAGGTTTCACACCACACATTGCAAAGCTCCCAAGAAAAGGTAACCAGTGAACAAATCAAGGTAAGAAACTACTGACTGAGTCAATACATGTTTAATTGTATAATTTTGATCTTGGTCAATTTAACTGCTTTGTTGCGAATTCGCGGCATGTGTGTCCTTGATTAAAACGATTTTATATTTTTTGTTAAAAAAAATTTGCTTCCAGGAAAGAAATTGTTTTGTCCATCTATTCAGTGTTTTTCTATTTTATGTTCTTTACGTGACAACACCCAAAGGAAATCATGCTAAAAACGCTGCATCATTACATATCAACTGATTGTATATTACATGAGTTTTATTTTGAAGAAGAATTGGAAAAGCAGTTCAAAACATCCCATTTCAGTTGAAAGGATGCTACAGCAATTTTAAAAGCTATTAAAATTAAAGTATTAAAATATGTAGATGGAGTTTTAACTGACCATCACTGCTGGCGAAAATAACCAAGCATTTTTTATCATTTACTGAACTATTTAAGTTTAAATCCTTGGAATCATTTCGTTGTTGTTCAAAAGGTGACGGTGTTTCTACCCAATATTGTGAAGAAGAAACTCATTCCTTTTCTGGAAAACAACCGAGTAGAGTTCTCACTCCACGGCGTAATGGTACGTATTCACTATTGGAAAAGTTTTAAAGCAGCTAGAGAGTTTGAAGCAGAAATAACCATAGTTACGATAATCTATCGAATAATGTAGAACATACACGTGTCCGCTTAAACAACTAACAATCATCAGTCATCCGGAAATGATCATTTTTTTTTCAAGTATTAGCATTGTAAACCCTTTAACACATTGTGTGCGAGGTTAGCACAGTTGGTAAGATCTCTGACTGCCAACCAAGGAGGTCCGGGATTCAAGCCCTTGCCGGGTCGAGCGTTGAACTTTGGGCGACCTTCTCAGTTCGCCACACCGTCCACGGACCAGGACATTAAGCCGTTGGTCTAGTCTATCGACATTCTATCGGGGGACTTAAAAGAACCCACACACTTGTCGATAAGATTAGGTTAATGCTGGTGTTGTGGACTATTAACTGAAGGCGCAACTTAATATCTCAGACAAAAATCATTGTGAAACGCTTATAAATAGTGATCTTGCTAAGGCCCTTAACCTTTGAACCATGCATATTTGATTTGTAAAGGCTGCTAAAAAGCCCCGCGGGGAGCACCTGAATTGTATGTAATACGATGTGCTGCAAAGTTAAAATAAAAGAAAAGAAATAAAAGGAAAGGAAAGGAAAGGAAAGGAAAGGAAAGGAAAGGAAAGGAAAGGAAAGGAAAGAAGAGAAGAGAAAAGAAGAGGAGAGGAGAGAAGAGCAGAGGGAAGCGAAATTAAAACAAGACTATCCTTTCTCAGTTATTAACACTTTCAAAAATTACTCTGCCGAAGGAAAAGACATATTCAATCTGGCTGATGTTCAATATACCAAGTGAGGTGCCATAGTTCATTGTTTCATATTGACAGTACATTGTTGCGTTCTTTGTGACGCAACTCAGGACTCATTGTCACTTGGTATATTGAACATGACCCTTCAATCTGAATGACTAGTTTAATAGCAAACTGTAAGTAGTAATAATGCAGGTTTTATTGGAACTGATGCAGTGTAGGTATTATATGGCTACCGGGTAACTACTCTATTTGTTATAATAAGAACCAAAATGTATAAAGCAAAAGAGGAAGGAAAATATGGATTTGTATTCTTTTTTTTAATGTCATATCTTTATTTGTTCTTAACCCTATTCGGCCTGGGCTTTTTTGGTGTTCCTGGGCCTGGGGAGGGGGTTGGGGCAAAAGCATTAATGTGATTGACATGAAACTTGGAGATTAGGTAGAATATTACTAGCTAATTAATTTCAATAGAATACAGGTCATTATGACGTCACCATGACGTCATTTTCACCCCAAATCAGTGTTTTTTTAGTATTCTTTCTTATTTTTGTGCAGAAGGCCAGCACAGCCAAAAACTCATGATTAAAAACACTTGATCAAT
>JAOBRH010555793.1:0-16144 GCA_027575125.1 Umimayanthus parasiticus | reverse complement strand
AAAGGTACTTGTATTTTTCGAAAATGTTGGGGTGCGGCTTAAAACCGAGTATTTTCCAAAAATAAAATTGTCAAAAAGGTGTTTACTGCGTCTCTCTAAAATGGGGGTTGCGGCTTAATAGTGAGTGCGGCTTAAAAGTGAATAACTACGGTAGATGGACTATCGACTCAAAATTCAAGGATTTTCCAGGTTCCTGTAAAAAAACCTCGGTTTTTCAAGAAATCCCAGGCCTTGAAAAAAAATCTTAAAATTAAAAAAATTCCAGGTTTTCGAGGTCACGTACGAACTGAACCCTAGTTTGCAAAGCCTGTGTAAATGAAGTTGAATGGTCGAGCCATAGACGTGTTGAAATCGAACACAATGCTGACCGGGCCTTACTTGTTCACATCCGCCATAGCGCTGTACGGTGTTGTAGAACCTGTAAAGGTTGATCCGCTTCCCTCGCCAGCGAGGTTCCTTGTGGATTGATCGGCCTTTACCAGCAAGAAATGTTCTCAGAGAATCCATAAAAGTGTTTTCTTCCGGGTCAGTTGCCTGTGTAAAAAATGGCATATTACGAAAAAGAAACATAAACATTATTCATGGCCAATAATAGACAGCAAAGTCAGTCAAGCCACTGCGACAAAAAAAATCCACTCCGAATGAAAAAGGACGTTCTAGATCTGAATTTAGAAGGTCTACAATTTCCATGCAGGGTTCCTGCAAATAGCAGCTCGCAAAATTTTAGCCTTTTAACATACCTGCCAACATTTGGAAATCAGAAATCAGGAAACTTTCATCCCCCCACCCGCCACAGACCAAAGCTGGAGGAAGAAGAAGATTGAAGCACCGAAATCCACGAGCCAATCATACATACAGTTCAGATTGATAAATGAAATTTTTATTTCTTCTCTATTTGCAGTAAAAAGACCAGGAAAATATGATTTATGTCTTTAAAAACTAGTTTAAAAACAGGAATATTTACCGGCTGAAATTCTTGAAAATCGGGACGTCCCGATTTTTGGAGGTTCAGAAAGTCAAAAATCGGGACTGTCCCGATAAAATCGGGACGGTTGGCCGGTATGTTTCAAGTTATTGTTCTCCTTGAGCGGTGTTTTCAGTTTTCCGTATGTAACTCCATTAATAGGCATCGGATAGTGATACCCACAAACCTATAAATCAATGGAAAGCTTATGCCGAAATTATCTAAATGACGGTGTAAAGATTGTTCAAAAATGTTGGTTTATACTGAAACAAATTCGAGCATCATAATTCAAACTGTTTATTTCACTTCTAGACGTCAATGCGGCTGTCAGTTTCAATTTCAACCATTTTTAGTTTGTTTGAGAGTTTCACCACAATTTTCACTCTAATCAGTTCCGTCCTGGGGATTTTAATTGTACGCATTATTGATTTTCTGCAGGCATTTGAAGAAAACTCCCTATTTGCGTACAAAACTGGCACTGATTGAGCCAGAAAAAAATAATTGGAGCGGAATTTCAAAATTCCCCAGGACGATGCATTTTCAGCTATTATTTTATGAACTTGCCAAATTTGACGGCACGAGGTTAAAAATTGAGGGAGCATTGATCCTTTGCATTGTCGCAGTTTTAGCCAAAACAAATCTAGAGAAATTCATTCCTAAATTACGCCGCACGTCATACAGTTTTACTTCCGGTAAACTCTTGTTCGTCATATCTCGCAAACTATTAGACGTATTGACAAACATTTTTTTAACTAGAAGTTCATTTAATGTATACTTATATTCTGCGAAAATTTCAATTTCAAAATTTTGAACCGTTGCAACGTGAACGGTAACCTTAAGACCCGAATTTGGAAAATTTAAGACCAAATTTTTCTTAAAATTTTTTTTCAAAAGTTACAGTACGGACCAACCCATGTAACATAATTCCTGTTCTATCTTGCAACAATAGTTTTGGCACATGCAAACTAAGGAAAGCAAACGAACCCCTTCGACAGGAAAATAATCTTTAAACCTTGACCATGAGACGATAAAGTTTTGAACAAAATTTAAGACCTTTTAAGACCTCAAGGATACATTTTGGCAATTTTGAGACGTTTTCAAGGCTTTGAAAATACAAAATCAAAAGTAACAGTAAGGACGTAGCTCTATTGTCTCTTATTGTTGTGAGTGTTCAACAAAGCAGCTCTTTTGTATTTGATTGGTTGTGTATTGTTTTAAGGTGTTGGTTATTATTGTCGTTATTGTTCGTTTAGCCAATCAGAAAGCCGCTTCCAGCTGGTCGCCCAAACCTT
Source organism: Umimayanthus parasiticus (assembly GCA_027575125.1). Lineage (NCBI taxonomy): Eukaryota > Metazoa > Cnidaria > Anthozoa > Zoantharia > Parazoanthidae > Umimayanthus > Umimayanthus parasiticus. The sequence continues at coordinate 13,888 of JAOBRH010555793.1, read as the reverse complement.
GGCCATGAGACGATACAACAAAATTTAAGACTTTTTAAGACCTCAAGGAATACGCAACTTCAAAAAAAAAATCTTCAAAAGTCTGGTCAACAATTCTGGGAAGTTTTCGAAGATTTTTCTAAATTTTTTAAAGATCTCCGAAGACTACCTAAAAAATAAGAAAATTGTCAGGAACTTTCTGAAAGTTTTTCGAACATTTCCTAACGTTTCCGAGTATTTACGAAGATCTTCCCAATTTTTCTGAACATCTCCGAAATTTACTGAAAATTAAGAAACTGTCAAAAACCTTCTGAAAGCTTTTTAGGACATTTCCGGAAGGTTTCCGACTTTTTACGAAGATTTTCCAAAATTTTCTGAAGATCTCCGCAGATTACCGAAAAATTAGAAAATTGTCAAAAACTTTCTGAAAGCTTAATTATTATCGAAGATTTTCCGAAAAAAAAATTGTAGTTGTGGTATAACCTGGGCAAGGCGTTGAATACCAAATTGAATACCAAATATATTGTTCCGTAAACGTCTTGCTAACTAAAGGTTGTTACTCAAACCCCGTGCACACGTATTCATTTTTGTTTTGAAAACGCAACTTTTTTTTCGTTTCCAAAAAAAACAAAACGTGTCCGTACGGAGCGTTTTCGAATCGATCCTACCAGTCCACACAAATACTCTCTATCGTTTTGAAAACGCTAAGAAGTCTGTTTGGGCGGTTAGCGAACGAGTCGTTTGCCTACTTTGATTTTAAAAGAGGTAGTGCAAGCTGCCTGATGACGTCTCCTCGCCTTCTTAGATAGTCAGCATGAACAGTTATGAGTGATAAATTTAGTTGAAAGCACGCAATAAGGTTTGAAACAAGCCTAAAAACGAAAGACTACAGAGTCGGAGGCGTGTGTCCGCCATTTTGAATTTGGGAATAAAACTACTGCGGAAAGAAAACTGGGACGGATAATGCGACGTCATCGTTATCGAAAAGTTCCGTTTTCAGGCATCCACACCGAATGCGCTACGGTATCGTTTTCAAAAAAATCCACTCTGGAGAGCGTTTTCAAAACGTTGCGTTTTCGGTCATCGTTTTCATCGTATACGTGTGGACGGTGGCCGTATCCGTAGCAAAAAAATTGCGTTTGAAAACGCATACGTATAGACGGGGTCTCATGCGACATGGAAGTTGATTGGGTGCCAACACAAGCTACATTCACACACCTTATGGAGAATAACTTCACTTTCGACTGAGCTTGATCGTCTTTGTCTTGGCACTGAAGTGTGATCGTACTCATTGACACAAAGATCGTCCTCAGTAGAAGAAACAGTTGACGATGCCCTTGAGCGGCCCCTGCTTCGCTGTTTCACATAGTCCTTTTGTGGCGGCTGAATATCGTTGGCACCACTCGCAACATTGTCTAAAACGATTTCAAGTCAAACAAATATTTCGTTTTAGCTACAGATCAATACTCTGTACTGAAAAGTTATGTTTGATATGAATCTTAACTACACTGTTTTGTTTATATTCATTTGGTTTTTTTCACTGTATACCACTGTGCGGATGCATTTTCTCACTATTTTAAAAGAATTAGATCCAGAAAATTATCATTATGTTTGGCATCTATAGTGTATTCAGACATGTGCTTTCATTTTCTTAATACACTCATTCTTTTTTATAAAAACGTCTATGTTTTGGGCTGAGGCTGAATGTTCTTTTAAGATTTAAAAATATTTTGAGGATTTCAACCTCAAATACTTAGGGTGCATTTCTTTGGGAAAACTCCTAATCCAAAAACGGATTTTTTGTTTCTTTGGCAAAATCCAAAATAGGATTATGAATCCAGTGAATCCGTACGCAATGAAGATTCAATGGATTAATCCGAATCCGGATTCTTAGGATTCACGACCTTAGTGTTTCTTTGGGAAAAGATTCGAAAAACGTCCATGTGGTAAGCGGTCTTAACACAAAAACAAGCAACTAGCTGTATAGATGGAAAAATCCGTTTTTGAATTTTTCGTTTCTTTCGCAGGGATTAATCCGCGATTAATCCCTTTTCGGACTTTTTGTTTCTTTCGCAGAAAAGAATCCATGTAATCTCACCCAATAATCCTCTTTTGGATTTTACCAAAGAAATGCACCCTTAGTCCTTAAAATTTTCTTTAACATAGTTGTATGTTGGTATTGGGTGTACATTAATGTTAATTTCCATTCTCACAAACTCACCGAAAGCCAAATACACTTTATTAATCAACCGCTAAACTGGTTGACAAGAAAGAAATATAAATATAATTACAAATAAAAAAACTTGAAAACAAAGTTGAACATACACAACTGTTGTATTTACGAACAATCGACATTGGCCGAGAAACAAATTTTCCCACGATCTTATGCAGTATCTAAAACAAAGGTTCTTCGCCTCTCCTCAGCCTCGGGTATGTACTTAGCGCTTTTTAGATTTGGGACATTTTTCAGACTCACGTTCTAATAAAAAAAGGTTCTTAAAACAAGGTTCTTATAAAAAATGTCGGAAATGTCTATGTAAATTTGCGTGGTAAAACGAAATTAACAAACAAAATGACATTACACTATTTCCTTTTAAAGAGATCAGAAAGCCTGGTTATAATTGTAGTTGAGACGGAAACCCGAGGGAACTCTAGCACTGTTATTATAAGCATAACAAAAACAGAGACAAAAGAACCGAATATTTCCTCTTTCTAGTTCTAATTAAGTTTTTGCCCCGCCGCGCTTCCGTCGTATAAAGTCCCTCGTAAAATCCAGATGGACGGAAGCGGCGACGGACTAAGCCAATCACATTCTCTTTTCCCTACTCAAACAAATATCTGGCCTAATTGCAAGCAACAACGAGCCCCCAGCCTGAACAGTGGGCGCTCTTGGCCATCTGTAGCCAAGGGGGCCTGCAGCTCTTTTAAGACTTCTTATGATCAAAAATGAGGACATTTAAAACACTTACTATAGACAGTTATTGTTGCAATAAAAAGACAACATGTTGTAACACAACTGTATCAATAAAACAGAGGAAATTGTTATTTCACGAACTCTACATTGTGCATGAATGGTTGAATGGTGAATTGAAAATAGGCAAACTTTTAAACTACCCAAAGACATTTGGAAAGTAGCTAGGGTTTAACTTATAAACTAAAATTCTGGATAAACATATACGTGTACACGGCATCTATCTTTCATTCGTGTCCAAAAGCAGCAATTCTTGAAAGTTTAATTATAAACCAAACTAAAACTTTTTATGACTTTTTAACGATCCGCTGGAATCGCGCTTCCGTTTCTGAGGTTTTGATTGTTGCGAAACTTCTGGTTACACTCGCACAAATACTTCATCTCAAGTGGACAAAAATGTAATTTGCTTAACTGTACACGAATTTTGTATAGCGACGGTTATCGAGGCTGTGCTTATAATTCAAAAGATAACGGCAAATAAAATTTAATTTCCGCTTTTTAAATTATGAGAATGCGCTACAGGGAATGAATGTTTAGTGTTTTTTAGCAATAGTTCTAGCTAGACGCATTCTATCTACAGGAAAAATTCGGTGCGGGAAGCGGAAGTAAAATTACAGCATTTCCAGCGTTGGTTTCTACGCAATTCCGTTAGAGCGTAGAGCAGGATATACTAAATAGGCCACCCCCACAAAATATTTCGACCGACCTATCACAAACACACACACGCAAACAAATAATTTTCATAGCTCGCCTCTTCAGTTTCAATCAAGTTTTTCATATTGGTATAATATTATTATAGTAAGAGGACTGCATGGTACAGTTTGGAAGAGAGCTGAGAGAGATCTAGAGGGGGATAGTTTAACAGCTTTTAAAACACTCGTATTTCTAACTACTTTTTATTTAACAAAACACTTGAGTTTCTAATTACGTTTTAGCTGTTTAAAAGCTCTCCCTCACCCGTCTCTTAGCTCTATTCCAAACTGAAGCATGTTGACGGGGCTCAGTTTTATCTAGAACCGTGTTCTATCTCCTTCTACCATTGCCAATGCTTGTTTCCCCCTTGCCTTTGTAAATCATACCAGAATAAGCTTATTTCAGCAAGAATAGCCTCTTCCATGTCCCGCAGAGAGATTAAGCAGAAATTTGTTCAAGATGGGAGGAAACGGGAAAATGAAAACAATGGCTCCCCTTCTCCAGTCCGTTTCCCTTCCCTGGCTCACCCTGATATTTTCCCCAAGCACGTGGAAGAGGCTATAACAACAGCTAAAACAAAGTTTAAACAACTTACAAAACAATTCTGGTAGTTCTATGAAACTCTACAAACTTACTGGGCTTACAACACACGTGTGTATCTTTTTCTACCATACCTGCAATAATATCCCTGTAGACCCTCTAACCATTTATACAGACTGTGATTATGCTCTGCCAACATAGGTAGTGTTAGCTGAATAGCTGGTTACATTTAAGGTTTTAAGATTTAAAACGTCACCTTCACCATTTGGAGTGAGTTCCTTCAAGTGAAAATGACAGCCTGACAACCGCTCTGAGTCTTCCATCTTCTGTAGAGTTACTGCCTCAAAGAGTGCAAGTTGGAAAGACTTTTTCAAATCTGTGAGTCGTTTTCCATGCAGCTTTCTGAACTTTGGTATCTTGTCTTCATCTGACACTGAAGCGAAAGGGTGTACCCCACTTTGCACCACCCAAGCATGAGAGTGGGGCTCACCAAGAAACTCCACGTGATAATGGGTGACTTCATTCTCTTTGTTCATCAGGGTGTCATAATATTCACCATAGGATGGGTCTGTAGTTAGAATAGCTGGCCACCTGTTTGAGCAGTATAAAATAATAATAATAATAATAATAATAATAATAATAATAATAACAATAACAAATAACATTAATAATAATAATGATTATTATTATTATTATTATTATTATTATTATTATTATTACATACAGGGATATTGAAAATCAATTGAAAATCAGAAATCAGGACACTATTATCATTGCATGCATGCCCCCAGTATAGAACTTAAATGTACACTGTACTGACAGCAATCATGAGCCAACCAAACTGCTCGAAAGATGACATTCCTTCTCCATTTCAGGTAAGAAGATTTACAGAATACTGACTTATTGATTTTAAATTTTTACATTTTTTGAGAAAAAATGAGATTTACTTATACTTACCAACTGAAATTTCAGAAAATCATGGCGTCCTGAAGTTCAGAGGTTTTAAAATATTGGGACTGTCCTGACTAAATCAGGATGGTTGGCAGGTTTGTTATTATTAAAATTATTATTACTATTACTATTATTATTATTACCATTATTAATATTATCATTATCATTACTACTAGTTTTATTATTGTTATAATTGTGACAAACAGTTTAATGTACTTACAGTGGATACCCAGACATTCTTGCCATGACAACTTGGCCGACAGGAAGTAAGCTATACACAAACTTCATGTGTTTTGGTTTCTTGGGCTTCTCTTCCTCCACTGTGCACCTGTTGTACTTGCCGTCAGGGTTCAACCAACAGAACCATGGCTTGTCACCCAACTGTTCTGCAGCTTCTGCAGCAATTCTTCGCCATTTTAGACACTTGGTGTTCTCGCACTGCACCCACGTACTTCCTGACGTTAATTCTTCCTGGTCATTCTTTTCACCCTCCCACAAATCTTTCTTGCTACAACTGGAAGCAGTGGGGGCCTGGGAAGGCACTAGAATGCCCTTTCTTTTCCTTTTGGGCATAACGACCTCTTTACATTGCACAGCTACAGATTTGATGCTGAAAATTAGAAAATTTGTTAACCAGATACAAATTGAGACTATTAAATACAAAATTGTTTCATATACAGCTGTTTCCAAAAACATTGCCATCTTCGAAAGGCTGCAAAATCAAGCACAAAAGGAAGTAGGGGAGTCTTTGTTCTGTTCTGCGTATTATCCATTGACCAGTACAAAAAGAAAAATAAAACCAGAAAAATGCAAAACTAAGCTATTGTGATAAATTTAAGGGTCTAGCTAGTGCAAAAACGATGTGACTTTTGGGCTGGTTTTGAGTTTTAAAAAGATTTCTGTCAGTAGTGCTTATAATGTAACTTTTGTTTAGTTGGTGTCACTCATTCCCTAATCTATTATTAATAGTAATTTATAGGCATAGTTACCACAAACTCTACCCTGGTGACTTTTACTCCACATGAAAGCTCAGTCATGCAAAACTCAAACTTCCCCAGAGTCAATTACATCGGTTTTACACTATACCCTTCAATTAGGCCACTATCAGCTAAGCAGTGAGCTTTGACTTGGAGATCTGGGTATTGCACTTTCTATAAGGGGGAATGGTGGTGGTGGAAGATTTTGAAAAATTTCTCCTTCAGCACCCTAAACTAATGAGCAATTATTCACTGAAGTGGAGGTGAATAGACCAGGATATTCGCTGAGCCGCGAATGCGGCGAGGTGAATATACTGGGCTTTTCACCGACACTGAGATGAATAATTACATTAGCATATACCAAACCAGTGAGTCAGTGAAGTACAAAAATTACAATCTTTGTATTTTTATACCATATTTTGAAATCTGTAAACAAACCCAGAAGTTGACAGCTGTTTCATGTTAGCGTTACAATTTCTGCTTCTCTTGTGAAATTTACACGTAGAATAATGTTTAAAAGTAAAATCTTACATTGGAAAACACTAAAACCAAATTTGGTCGCTTCCTTTTTATTGATTGGGATGGCTTTCTCATTTATTTCTGAAATTAAGCTTTGCTTAAACTTTCCGGAAACTGGGACGCCATTTTGTTACTTCCATGTGCATGTCATGTGAGCCAGGAATATCCTAGGATATTCCAAGATAGGAAACCAATCAGATCGCGCAAAAAACACTATGCACTGGTTTGGTATATGCTAATGAAAAATATTCTGACATGCTCAATATGAAGCACTATATCACACACTGCTTTTCAACTGGAAAAAAATAACTAGCTAAGGCTTATCAGGGGGAAAAACTCTCACACTGACCAAACTTCCCAACCCCCACCCCCTAAAAAATGGCTAGCTAATGCTTATCAGGGGGAAAAACTCTTGCACTGACCAAACTTCCCAACCCCCACCCCCTAAAAAGTCAAACAGTCTGCCTCAAGGCCAATCTTTTTTAATATCTGTAAATACTGTTAGTAGTAAAAGTGATCAAACAAAAAAGGTATAAGCATTGTGTACATTAGATGCCATACATTGTACAGTGTACCTAAAACAAATTAAACAAAATTAATAGTGTTTTGTTATTAAATAATATAACATAACTTTTTATATCTAAGAAAACTTTTAACATGCACTCTTTGAAATTTCTTCAGCTGGAACAACTAATGAGTTATATTGATCTTTAACAATTATTTATCTTAATTTATGTATTCTTTGTTACAGGATATTGTTGATAGACAGGAATGTCAACTCCCTCTGCCCACCTGTTTCCCACCTGTCAAAAAAATCTGTACTTTAGTTAGCTTAAGTTTATATAACTTATCATCAAGGAAAACAGACTATATCTAGTAGACACTTCTCAAATATCAATTTTCAATAAGGTTTCCAATCTACCGGTAATTTGGTTTAAAAAATGGTAAAATGATCTTGCATATGACTCGATGCAAATTAGCATGCCCTTTCTACTGTAGCTAGTACCAGTATTTACAAAAGGTATACAGGTTCTATTAGTTAACATGAGACAGCCCTTCTTTCAAGAGGAGAATAAGGTTGACCACTTGATGAGAATACAGATCAGCTACTTGACATACCTTCCACATACTCCCACATAACAAACATGTAAACAAGCAGCCTTGTAACCTATGTATGTAATCATAACATGCTGAAACTTTTCCCAAGGTATGAAAAAAATATATGCATGCATAGATGTGGAAGTTGTAGGTACCCTTGGAGCAGGGTTCTCTCATGTCTCCACAAGAGCTCTGGGCACAGGGTATGGTTTAAAAATAGGGGAACTGGGCATCTAAAACACTGATGTCTAAAACAACATCCTAGCTGAATCCCTGTTGGCCATCAAACCTAGCAATGAAAAGCCTCTCAAAAGCTGTTTCTTTTATAACTAAAACGCTACTGATATGTTTCATTATGATTTCATTTATAACCTTTCTACAATATTTCACTTGAAGAGTCTATTTTGAATAACTTATCACTTATCCTTATCCAATTAGATAACCTAAAATTAGCTTTTCTCTCTATATTTTGATAGCAGAAGCCTAAATTAGGAAAACAATATTTTTTTAGACCACATCTTAATTTATCGATACTTTGATTTTTCCAACATGACAAGTCTAACTTGTTAATGTTTCTTATCAATTTCAACAAACTAAAGCCTTAAAATATTTCTAATACAGTAGGTGCTGTGTATAAAGATCTCACCACTTCTCCTGTACACTATTATAATAAATAAAATCTTGTTTTCTAACTATTTGTTTAGCATACATTTTTTGGTAAGAATCCACAACAATTTTGATTCCAGGGGTCTTGTTTCTATCTATTTTGGGGAAACTCAGCCTCGAATTGTATTGTATATATATTTTTTATTTTTATAGATACAATGTATTTAAGTAACTGCTCTGGTTGCAAAATGGTGTTTCCATGGATTAAGCCTGACTGGGAATTGTTCTTTAATAATAGTAAAATTATAACATTCGTTCAGACTATATATTAGGTGCTAAAACCTTGTAGGGGACTTGTGTCCTTTTGTTTTATGTACCTTGTGCTCTGCACAAAATCAGAAAAAAATATATATATATATGTTTTTTAAAGTAAAACTTAAAACACGAAGGATAAACTTAATGATTTTTATAGACTTTAAATTAATCTAGATTTCCGCATGATTGGTATATTTATATGAAGATAGAAAAACATTTTGAAAACATATCCTTTGAAACAAGCCAAGATACGGTTGTTTACATAGATCAAAATCTAATGGTACAAGTTCAACTCGTGAATTTACGACTCGAGGCAACTAAACATTTTGCAAGCTACAAAAAAAATACAAGTCAGTTATGGGTTTGTGACTTCGGTGAATAATACAATGATGGAGTTAGAATATTTGCTTCGTTTAATGCAGGTAAGAGCGCCACCGAAAACAAATTCAGTATGACAGTGTTTCAAAGGTGACACGTAACCTTTGTTTTCATTCATTATTGACAATGACATCTTCGAATACTTTACACGCGAACGTATCAAAGTAAATTCTTTTTACATTAAATTAAACTAAACTACACATACTTTATATAACAGAGTAGAAGAAATTGTGTCCATCCTATCATTTATGCTGACGGGTTAGATTTGATAACGGTTCGAATCAAATTCGAAACTTAAATATTAGAAAAACAATAGAAAAGACACGCTGTGATAACTGATATGAACACCGCTACAAAGCAAATCAGTGACCAACTCCACCAAGAATTTATATCCGTACGATGAAAAGTAAAAGAAAAGAAATTACCAAACTGGTTTACCGCATCCTTTTCTGCCAAAGCTTGAGCCTTATGAACATGTAAGCAATCCAATCGCCTGAAGACCGCTTCGTGATGTACGAGCGCCAAAGAGAAAGACAACATTTACAATTACACGTGCCGGACCTGTGGTGTCAGAAAGAAGAGCTTTTGTTTGACGGGTCGACAGGTTTGGTGTGGGACCAACTTCCTGTCTTCCTCTGATACGAAGAAACTATAATTACACACATTCCGGCTCGAAATACAATAAAACGAATATTAAAACAAAAATGTTTCCTGTATCTTGTGGTATGCATGGAACAATAACGGAATACTAGTAATTTGCCAAAAATAGATGCGTGCATGAAAATGTTGTCAAATCAATTTTCTGAAAAGCGGAAATATACCGCATATGACACAGCTAAATAAAGCAGAAAGTGAGAAACTGGTTAGAACACCAGTGGGCCAAAAAGTTTTTGGTTTTTAACTAAGGTAAGAACTTGTACTTATTGCTTACAAGGATTTGTTGAGGTTTTGTTTATCCTACATGTACCCATGGCCCAGTGACTTTGATGGCAGCTGAAAATTACACGAGCGCGTCCAATGAAAGAAAAATAAATTATCCGTATTTCAACGACAACTATCGGATCACGAAACGATTTCTGCTCTATTTGCCGGAAAACGGAAACTTTCCAACAGAAAGCGACTGGTTTAGTTTCGAAACTGGACACTGACGTAAAAGGACAGGGAGCTGAACAAAAGCTGAAAGGAAACTATAACGTGTAAAATTATGGTTTAAAATCGCTACAAAATGATAAACCACGATGTTTACAATCACAATGTCGTTGTTTTTTATAGTATCGATCTGCTGTACACTAAAGAGGAATCTGTCAAGTAATAAATACAATCTTACCTTTTTTCCAGCAGAAAACAATAGACAATCTTCTACATTGTACAACCTGTAAAATCCTTTATAAAATTTGCGTGAAAATAGAGCAATGGTTCAGCAAACAATAACCAAACTTTCAACTTTCCCGCCGACCTGTGAAAGGAGAGCGCTGATTTATTTTCATTTGTTCGTAGGCTCAGGAAGTCCATTTCGCGCATGCTCCACGTATTCCGCTGGACTGAAAAATTCTCGTCAGATTAAATGAAAAATATTTTTTTCATTTTTTGAACTGAAATATTGGAAGGGAATATTCAGGGAAACACAGACAGAAATGTGGATAAATATTTTATAGAGGCAATGGTGCCTCACATAACTTTAAACAATGGAAACCAAATGCAGACAGTAGGACGTAAGAAAAATCCAACTAGAAGATAGGAATATTTACTGCAAAATTTACTATAAATATAATTTTCACCAAACTTTCAATTACTGAATACTGATCTTACAAGCTTCACATAGCTTTTTAAAACACTAAATTAAATGAGTTTAACAGATGCAAGCTTTATTTTCTGTAATTAAAATATTTTTTGTTTGTGTGGAACTTTTTCAGTTGGAACCTACCAACTGACTTCCAAAGTGTTTGAGACTGTGGAATCAGCTCTGAAATATGGCTACAGACTTATAGGTATGTAATACTGACTAACAAGCAAGGCATGCTTGGAGGATATTTTGGTTGAAGCAACTAAGAGGGTGTCAGTGGGGTATAGCTGTAGTCAGTAAACAGTTAAAAAAAATGGCATTTAGTCAACAAACAGTTTAGAATTTTGGATTTAGTCAGTAAACAGTAGAAAAAGGACATAGTCAGTTATTTTGACCTATTTTGTGCTATTTTGAAGTTTGTAGATAATCCAGCGACCCTAAAACATACAATTCCACATGTTTTAACCAGGTAAACATGTCTATACTTAAGATCTGTAACATGTTTTTATAGTGTCTACAGTCTATATTTGACCAGGTATGTCAAAATGATTTCAGTTTTTCATTTTCATTAACAGCATCAGTAATGTTAAAAAAAACACTCCAATTTAATGTTTTGGCACCCTGTATGCGAGTCATACACTAAAGTGTTGATATCTCTGTGTACACTATTCACTTAATTTTTTTCATTTATATGCTTCCAACAGCAAAAAAAGCCCTTTATATACCAATTGCAATCAATTAACCCCATTGACACCCTCAATGAATCTCCATACCACATTTCATCCACAGTATAAACCATCATTCTAAAATGGAAAAGCAGTATTTGAATACTAAAACATGTACATATATAGCGTTCAAATCCTGCTTTTCCATATATTTGAAGGCTACTCTGGGTAATGTAAAGTTAACTCATCAGAGTAATGTTTCAAAATACATAAAATACTATTTGGTTTTACTTTTAAAAAATTTCCTAGCAGTCTCAGTTGCTCCTAGTGCAAATATACAGTATGTACATGACCCACATTTGCCTTGGTCAAACTTTAGACCTACCTGTTAATTAATCAGACATTTTGTTTCAGTTTTAAAAACTTTAGCATATGAATACTTTACTTACTAAGATTCTTCTCTCAATATAGTTATAAGCCTTTGTTGGCATAATATCCTTACAAGGTTTTTTGACTTTTAAATATACGAAACATGGAGGTACCATACATAATAAGTAACTAAATACCCTAGCTACTAATTTTAATTTGAGGATGTTAAATATTATGATTTCAGTTTCTATACTAGAATGGATATCGCCCTACTTCAATCCTCCCTCCCCTCCATTTATAGTTCCACCCATTAATACACAGTTGTATTATAAGTCAAGGGTTTAAAACAGGGTTTTGCGGAAGGGGAGGGGCCCACTTTGAGACATTAGTCAGCTCCCCCCCCCCTCCTTCCACACACACACTTTCAAAGTAGCTCAGCGGTCCAGGCTGTAAAATGGAGAAACAGATGAGAAACAGAAAGGGAAAAGATGCCCATATACTTAGCTGTAAAATGGGCTTTTAACAATTGGCAAAATTAAATATTTGGAAAGTGAAATATTAAACTATGATTGTTCCACAGACACAGCTGCTGTGTACAGGAATGAGAGAGACATCGGAGAGTCGCTCAAGGAGCTCTACCCTAAATATAATATATCCAGGCAGGACCTATTTATTACCAGCAAATTGGGTAAGATTTAGGTTCTAGGTGGGGTGCTATTGGCAAGGCAATTTTAAAAAAAAACACATCCTTAGTAACAAAATCCTATATGCATTGTTTTACTTTGATACAGTAAATGTTTCAACTCAGTTTCTAGTATATCATAATATATAATTTTTATTGTAAACACTCATCTGTCCAGTTTTCTTGTAGCTCTTTCAGCCTTAGTTAGTTTATGAAATATAATTCTCCTTAAATATTATCCACAGAATATATGTTGTTTGGTAATGAGAATAAAGTAAATGATCATACACAGCAATTTATCTAAGCTCGGAAAAACAAAATTCTCTCAAGAAACAGTTTAGGAGAATTCAGCAATATGGCATATAGCGAGTGTGGAGCAGAGTGGATTAAAACAAGTTATAGGGGCAGATCCAGGAATTTTGGAAAGCTGGGGCGGGGGCAAAGCCTGACCCACCCCCAACCCCCTTCCCATCCCCAGCAAAAAATAAAAATAAAGAAAAAATCGAAGACCAAAATAAAAGTAACATTAAAAATATAAGCGAAAAATATGGAGTTTCAAAATAAAAGCGAGTTTGAATAATATATCAAAATTGAATTTGAGATTGATTTTTAGTTTACTATGATAACATTGGGCCATAGCATGTCCTATCGTTATAAGAAACCGAGTGTAAACAGGTTTTAATTTACTAACTATGGTAACGATGTTATCATAATCAAAGTTTGAGATTTGCTCGGGAAGAGCCAGGTTTTGTAAATTCAACTGAATCAGACAGCCAAGCTTAGTTTCAAACAGAGAGGTTCTTCGTCACATAAGGCTGCTCTTTCCTCCGTTCAGTAAGCGAAGCGTGGCCTATAAAATCTGATCTGATATTAACCATATCAAAACTATAATTTCCATAGCTGTTTTACTGTGCCCCTCACAAATGCTATAAACACTCCAACTTAATCTCAACCTCTGACCTGGTGTCACTCAAAGGCTTATTGCTTTCACCAGCGCTATACTCATGAACCCTCAGTATAACAACAACAACAACAACAACAACAACAACAACTCTCTTTATTTATCCCTATTTACCCTTAGAAATTAAAAATTAACAAATAATATATAAGCAAAGTAGCATATGAAAAGGGTACAGTTGGCTTCCTGTAATAACCATAAAAGGGTAAAGGATCAGGAAGCCAGACTTTGCAAAAATAATCTACAATTTACATAATTTGGTCGGTTTTACAAAAAATAATAATTTAGAATCACCATTGGAAACACACACAAACCCACGAGCATGTATATACAAACTATGATTATTTATAATAAAACAAGGAACAGCAAATACATCAAAGCATATAGCAATCACGACAACTGAT
>JAOBRH010555792.1:0-25207 GCA_027575125.1 Umimayanthus parasiticus | reverse complement strand
CAAGTTTTCTACTGAATTCTTCCTTCAAAATATATTTGATTTATTTCCGACAACACCCTACTACTTGCGATTACTATCACTTAGTATTGTAAGTATCGCTGCACCATACTAGAAAGATGTTCCCGACTAAGAAAGTGTATTTACCGAGTCAATAGACTTTCAAGTTGGTAGTACTAGTGGTAACAGTTGGAACCCATTTGAAAACATAAATTAAAGAGATCTTTGTGAGTGTAATGATCTGATGATTAGAAATGAAAGTATGTAGTGAGCAAGACTACAACACAGATTTTCCAACCACAAAATATGCTTAAATGTCCAATAATACTCAAAGATAAGACACCTCGTTATTTACTGTCTCGAGATTATTTTTGCAAACTCAAGAGGATGGTTTTTGAGATGGGGCTTCCTGACCGATCGAGATAAACTGTCCAATCGGCTTCCTTTCGAGATTTTACGGTATAACATCTCTTTGGTTTTTCAGTATAGATACTGCTAATTAAAAAGTCTAACTGTTCGTGTTATCGGAGGATATTCACCGGCAAGAGCTAGGTCAGTATAAGTTTATATAGCCTAAAGGAGTTTAAGATGTGAGTGATCTAAACTTACTAAACGGAAAGACAAGAAAATCCAACAGTATGAAACGATCTGGGTTTCAAAATAATTGGCTTAGCTAAGTGTTGATTTATCATTGTACTAAGTTAAAATTGAACTAAGCATAGAGCTTCTTACAATTCAGTGTTTCATTCCATCTTATTAGTGTCATGACTATTTTATTTAAAAATAATGTAAAATAATACCAAAAAATTCCTAAATATACGCGGCTGCTTTACAATTAAGAAAAATTCTATAGTCAATTTTATTGCGGTGTCCTAGAATTATACCAAAAGGTTTCGTTTTCAAAAATGTATATATTAAAATCAATCTATATTTTTCTTCGCGACGTTAAAAAAATTTGGTACGAATATTTTAAAAATACCACACAGAAAATGAGAACAACCGCTCATAATCAATTGCGCTGCAAGCTGTGCCTTATAATCTTGTTGTAAAAAATGCTAGCATATAGTGAGCCTCCAGAAACCGATACATCCTGTTTGTCTTATCTTTTTGCTGTGTTTTGAAACTTCGTAACAGCGGGACATCTCGCATACGGAGTGTTGTCTTTTGATTGTCTTTTCAACAAAAACGTTCTTTCACCTCAAATCACGAAATTTTTTCCTCCAAGAATCAAACCACTGCTCTTAGGTTTTAGTTTTGTTGCTGTTTCCATCTCAAAATTAACTCATTGCAGGTCACAAATTGCATTGTAGCCGCCAGGCTATTCACTCATAATCAGCGAATAAAGATCAATCATAAGATCTTTTGATATATTTGTACAAAAAAGAAAATAGTTATTTTCTACTAACGTTTGAATGATAATACTGGACAATGTTTCCTATTACTGCTTATCAAGCGGAAAGTGTAAGGTCTAATCAGTTTCATTACTTTAGAAATTTATTGAATTGATCAACACATACAGAGAAGCTTTTGCGTTTAACCTCGAGCTCGACTAAATATTTACACTTTTCACAAGAAAACAGTTGAGCACGAAAAAACCTCGTCATCCAAATCCTGCTCACAAATTTCGTGCAGAAATCCCTATCAAGTTTTGGTTTTGTGAAAAACCTCTAGCTGACTGGACTGTGCAAGTTTTTGTTGTTGATTGTTGAAATTATATAGACCAGTGTGTCCTCTCTGAAATTCAGAATTTCTAGTGTGTTTTTTCTATTCCTGCACTGCCGGAGATCGGCGTGATTATCTTTCCTCGTCGAAAATACAGGGCGTGAGAAAAGATGCTACGTCCAATAAGTTCTTCTAAAATTGACTTTTGGAAGAATATAGGTGCTTTTCTGGAGAATTCTTTTCCTCTACTGAATTCATGATATTTCTTGCCCAATAATTTTCAGATTTTTGTACAGTGTAAGCCGTTCTGATTTTAAGTGTGTCCAGCACTTTCTTTATGTTAGCATATATGTTCTTTCTATTTGGGAGGCCTTTTCAGTTTTGAAATTTTGATTTAAATTGCGATCACCAAAAAGGAAGCTTGTTTGTTCTTGATTCTATCATTTTACTGGCAGAAGGAAAGAATTTTATGTATACGGGCATTGGTAAATAGTACGTGAATTGGTATGGGATTCAAAGTTTCCTTTCTGTCCTAGTTTTATGTGCATTCACCAGAAAATTCTCACTGGAGCCGATGTTTCACATCTTTTACCTTCACATGAAGGTGATTTGTAAGAAACTTCAGTGAAATGCCGCTCAAAAAAATAAATTAAAACTCAATTTTGACACGCCAATGAAAACCAACACAAGGGCCGAATGAATCAGCGAATGACAGGCCAGTAAACACTCATTCTTTCAATCTTTCTTTCTATTTTACGGAAGGAAACTGTCATTTACTATGATTTTTAGTGGCGCGTAGACAAATCTTTTTCCTTGGCTAGTTATATGGTATTGCTTTAATAACACGCATCACTACGCAACTAGGACAAAATGAATAATTTGACGTCGAGAGAGAGAGAGAGAGAGAGAGTGGAAAAAGCAAATTAGCTCAATATTTAGACGGCAACTTAAATTCAAAAAGCTGAACAAACAGCAAGCAAATCTTAATTATTTCTTACTTCAAGTCTATTGCTAAATAACTGTATCATTTTGCATCGTTTTCAACAAGTTATTGAATAATTTCCTTAAAAAGAATACATTTATTTGCCTTCGTTTATGCACAGCTTTCCATTAGGGCTCTGAAGCCCTGTATACGACGCTAATTAATATACAACTCGGGTTTCAAAAACCCCACGAACACAGAATAGAAGGAAGAGAGACTTAAATTGCCGTTGATGAGAAAACTGTTACCGTTAACCATTTAAAAATTGTGAAATTGTGATTTCATTTGTAATTATCAGACACAGAATGAATATACCTCTAAACCAAGTTGCAAGTATTTCCTTGGAATGACCCTATTCAGAAAATCCTGGCAAACTTTGCTTAACAAGGGCTTGCCTTCAGGCTTTCGACTTTTTATTAAGCCCAAACACGAAATAGTAACTTGCATGAATTAGACTCTGCCAGCATTTTTGTGGCCGTGATAATTCAGCTGCTCAGAGAAGTCGGAAATTTGAATTGATTTCAGTTTGTCAGAAATAAAGATCGCTCGCTGAAAGTTGTTTTAGCGACCTGCTGAGACTTGTGGGTACCCCTGTAAACTTCTCTCCTCTTTGAAGAAACATTTCCTGTGGATACAAGAAAGGTTACTCTTTGTTGACAGTGTGCGATGTAGGAGTCCCCCAATTTTGCTTGGGCTACCAGCTAACATGGAGTACACCGCAGTGATGTTTAGCATACTGGTGGAGTTCGCGATTAGCTCGACAATATCGCCACCACGTTCTCTCAAGATCGAATCGGAAAACATATTTTACACAATGTTTTGTATAGTTTACGTTTCTCACGGGTGAAAAATTATTCAACAAACTACTTTAATATGAAATGCTAACAACTGGATCCACGGAGCACTGAGAGACATCTAGAGAGTTGTTCCCTTATCGGTTTCTACCTGTATAAATCAGTCAAACAAATGGACATTTTCTCTTCTTTCTTAGATATAGATTATTTATCAATGCTTTGATTGTTGTTGATGCTAGTCAAAAATGAGAGAAAAATAGGCATGTCTTTGTCTTTTGTTAATTGCACCACTCGTAATACATTGAGTTGAAAATGAAAAGGCTTCAAAAGTCAAATAAATATGCTAACATTTCTGATAGACGAACAAACTTACAAAGTTTGTACACAAAAAGAAGTGCAGTTCGTATCTCGTATTTATCTAATTTTGTACTTTAAGCACAATGAATTGCATTTTAAAAGTGTCTTCTTTTGTAATTTCATTTATTCATTTTTTACTGCTTGTAACTGATTTGAACGCCTGCATTCTCAACGCCTATTTAGCTGTTCACTGACACTCAGTCATCGAATATTTCCTTGTTAGAGAGTACTTCAAATGGCAAGGGTGATTAACTCGCCCAAGAAAAATATTTCTCAAATTTTATCATAATTTTGCCCATTGTCTTTGTATCATTAAAGCTTTTAAGTATATTTAGAAAAACACATTAAGAAGATGGGCAGTTATTTCGCACTTTCGTATGAAAATAAAGACTCACAACTTGAGTAGAGGCAGCAAATTTGATAAAAGTGTTTATGCTTTATAAGCCAAGAACAAAGTTTGTTCACTTAATAAAGCAAACTCAATGGCGATAACTTTACAGGCGTTAAGCTTAATGAAAAGTTAAGTGACCCATAAAAAAGGTTTTTCTCCTCATATTTCCTCAAAATTGAAGATTAATTTAAGATGTACACGAACAAGCGTAAATTTGTTGAAATGTTTTCATTGCATTTCCACACCCCGTGGCACGTCAACTTGAGGGCGATTGGAAAACTGCTTTTCAAAACCATTTCCGCAACTTCAAGCTTTCCATTCGTTTCACCATTTAAAGCATACGTTGCGATCAAACACTTAACTATGGCTGAGTTCCTCTAAAAATAAACGTTTTGAATTGATAATTTACTTGCACAAGCCAGACCCGTGCGTATTCTAGGCTATTTTCCGAATTAGTTGGTTTACAAAAGCAACAAAAGTGCGCCAAATTGTTTGATTTTTTTGTTTCCTCGATCCGATCAATGGTATCAAGATTTAATTAAAAAGAAAGTTCTTCTTTTACAAATACAGACTTCGTTATAATCTTGTATCTTGCGTACTGAAGTCAGCAATAGAAAATTTGTAATTATTTCGGTGACTTTCATTGTGTTTACGACTATTAAGTGGCTGTATATAGAATGACTCTTTGTTCCTTACAATAACCTCGGAAACTTTAAACAACTTTAGCTGCTATAGCCCCAAGGTATATGACCACTCGTCTTAAAAGTGTCTAATTTTCGTTAATTACTCGTGTACTGTGCTAAACTAGTACCGGGTTAGCATGCACAAAACCTTGTGCATTATACTTGAAACTATCGCATTTGGGAAATAACTATATTTTCAAAACAAAAGTGGATGACAGCGGGGCTGCACGAATTTAGTTGCAACAACTAACACAAAAATGAGGATTGCAAATCATGTGAAATATTTTCACTAAGTAAACACGTTTTGCCGGCCAGACCAGCTTTTAATATCAAGGCGGTTTCCCTTATAATCCCATTCTTAACGAACGATATGATTCATCAAAAGGGAGAGAGAGAGACCAAAATGAAAAATGTAATTAGACGAGAAGCCGAACCTTTTTGTTCCGACTGATTCTTACTAATCATGTCGCTAGCACTAGTACCCTTCTTTGTCTTACAAATCAAAACTTCGCACACGCTGATTCAGTTTTGCTTTCTGGTATGTTTTGAGCCCTCTCCTATAAATACTGGCTTCCTTCAAATCACGACAACACTTGCGCGGCTACCTCTTTCATCCTTTGAAGCCTCATGACATTAAAATTCTTCCAAATAGTGGCAATTGTTTTGAATTTGTTCTTTGTGATATAGACGCGAAATATTTTATAATTCGGCACAGCGAAAACGTGGAAACACAATTTCTTTTTCTTCATAAAGAACTGTTTCCGATTCTTCTATTTGGAATGGCAGAAGAAAGCCTCAATAGTTCGTGCGTCTTCTTACCGGCGGACGTTCAAATAAAGAAAATTGCTGAAACCGCGAAAAAGAAATTACAAATCTGGAACTGTTGATTTTATGAGATTGAGAAACAAGATTGGAAGTTTCTGACTTTCAGCTGTTGCTTTTAAGATCCAAACAGGTGTTGCGCTGGAGTATGATTTTTTCCTTATCGTCAGATATAGACCGGGAGATAAGTGAAATCGGCCTGTATTTTATATTCTAATAGACTACCCGAATCGCACGGTTTGTTTCGGTCAATTAACTTTGTAACACTGTCATAGAATAGAGAAATTGGCCCCGATTTCTTGCATAGCCGTGGCGTGGGTTTAATTATAGTAGTATAGTCATAAACATCCAATGCCGAACAATTGGCGCTGACTGTTTCCAAATCATAACACTTGATAGTTTCTGTCCATTAGGTTTATAAATGTATAGAAACATCAAGAGAGATGGAGTTTGAGTGAGGCCTCGCTTTCTCTCTTAAGCCGGCTAATTAGAGTGTCCAATATTACCTGTATTTCGGCTATTTCATACAAACCTATTTTTAATAATCCACTCTTTTGTGTACATTTTGAAAAGTATAGAGTCGAATAGCATAATGAAACACGGACACGCTACCGCCTTTCAATGTTTAAAATCTAACTTCTTGAACGATATAGAAACTCTGTCTTGCTTTGATCTTCAAACTAATTGTATATAATTTTTATACCAAAGTGTTTGGACTGCAGAACAAATCGGTTTGTGTCTCCTGCGGCCTGGCGGTAGCTCGAATCACTAAACAAAACCCAAATTAATTCCACAAAGGCAGCTCTCGTTGTGTTCGCGATAAAAACATAATAAATCACTCTCCAATAAAAACCATATTCCGCTTTGTAGCGTCTCACACAGTTTAACGGCCAAGAACCAAGTCTTCTAGTACTCGTTTGGAGAAATTTGTACAATAGCCGAATAGTGTGAAAGCGATTAGCAGGAAAAATATACAAATATATCAGTATTGCCGGCAAAACAAGGGTTAGCGTTTGTGATTATTTTATCATTTATTAAAAATAAAAACAGTGAACTCTTACTCTTCTATTTCTAAAGGGAAGTTCTACTCTAACTTTGTCTTTAACTTCTGAAGTTTAGAAAATTGTTTTGTGTGAGGTAACAATGGTGTGTGGCGCCGATTTTGTGAGCTGGTGAGCTTAGGCGACGAACCGTTACTTAAACTTCATTATTCCAAAGAGGTCCTTAAAGTGTAATTTTTTCCTCATTGATAACTTAATCACCATCTTTCGCTTTGCTTACAAATCGAGTGCTTACCTGTACTCGTGATTCGGTTAGTCCAATTCGCGCGGCCATGTCTTCTCGCATAAAAACATCGGGGTAGTGAGTCCGTGCAAAACATCTCTCCAATTCGTTCAGTTGAGCAGGAGTAAACCGAGTGCGGTGTCTCTTCTGTTTGGTTGTTTGATTGTCACTTGCCTTCTTGTCTTCCTCATCCGCAAAAGTATCAACTGTTCGTTTGCTCTCGGCTGGCGAAGATTTGCCATCAATACTCCCACTTTTGCCATTATCTGCAGAGGGAGTCGAGTGAATTAAATTAAATCGTCCTCAAACTAAAATCATTAGAAAAAATTATTTTATAAGCCCAGCTTAATGTAGCTGATCAGAGAAATTTCCAGTGCTAGTTACCCCTAACAAGATATCCTAGCCTGGTTGTACCTTGGTCGTGCTCGGCCAATTCGCCATTATGATTCAATATTCCTACAATTGAGTGCTCTAAACTTGGAACAAGCTCGAGTAAAGAGGACGTTGTGCCATCTTCTTGATTTTCCAAGTTGGTAGCTCTCGCGGAACCGTGTGTGTTGGCTGAAGTCTCCATAGCTTAAGCCACTGATCCTGGCCAGGTTTCGGTGCTCTTTGACTACTGCTTATTACTGTAGATTTAATATCTATAGGCCCGCTCGACCAATCACAGTCCCTCGTCAACCTATTTTCTAATAAAATTATGTCAGGTGTCATCGCCGGATCAAAAAGCATGTAAGCAAATCAGTCTATATTAATATTTAATTGCGCTAATTGAAGATGAGAGCATGGCAAATTAACCACTCGTAATATTATTTTGCCTCCTTTCAAAAGAGTATTCCGAGATTGCGCGAGGTGTTGGGTTCAACTCAGGAAACGATGAGATAGTGGCCCCTCTTGACAGCTCTGGAGCCCCGTGGCTTGTCAAATCAGCTGTGAGTCTGTTGCACTAACTGTAATTCTTCTTAATTAATAAGCATTTGTTTGCTATAAAGTATTTTGGCTTCAAAATAATTGTTCAAATAGGCCATGATTAGTCAAAACTGAATCTTCATTAGCATGATTAATAAAACATTAATTGCTAATTAAATCGATAGGTCCTTCTCTGCATCAATGCGAGGCAAAAACGTGAGACTGGAACCTAAAGTGGACAGATCGGCGTCTCTGTAATTCTGTATTTTTGTACAAATACTTCCGAAGATAAACATTAATATTATGTTGCTTTTTATTAGATCCCTTCCGATAACTTTTGTACTCCTAATATGTTTCATTTCCCACCAAACAGATTCTTCATTGAAAAATGTCCTGGCGCGCTACCCACGGGACTATTATAGAACAAGAGTTGTATATTTTTTGAACTCTTTGATTTTGACAAAGTCTTTGTATTGTCTTGGGCTACACGATTATTTCAGCTTTTCCTAATTGCCTAAGCATGTTTATCATATTCCTTTTGTTATCAAAGAAAACTAACATTTTCATATGGTTTTAGAATAATTACCAAAACTACATGAGTTCCCAGAGAGCTTTTTTATTTTCTATTTAACCGAAGACCACCAACATCAAAGAGGAAAACATGCGGATATAATATACTTTTTAACATTTTGTAGCCGTAAACTAAGATATACTTTACACAGTAACATAGAGTGTGACTCGCACGCGCCAAGTCTTTGTTTATCCCCGTCCATTTAAGTGGCAGCCGGACTCGCGCGAGCAATTTACACTGAAAGGAGCTCTTAACAGTGACAATGGCTATTCCACTTGAGAGGTCCACAAAAGCTTTAATGGCTTACCGAGAGTATTGGCAGGTTCTTAAAACTACAAAACGCGAAGGAAAATCACGGAAATTTTATTGAATAGTCCCTCAAAGAAGAAAAATAGAGAGCTTTTTTGTTTGTATGCGTGACGGTCGAGCGGGAAATGTTTTTAAAAGTAGCAGCTGCATCCTCACACAAAATGATTACTTTGAAAATTAATAAAATTTTCTAAATAGTACCATTAGAATTTTTATATACTTATTGCTTCTACAAAATCAATGAGTTGAATAAATCCAACTAGTAGGTTTAACACGAGCCGCAGCTTCTCAAAATTAGTAGTGATATGCGACTTTTGATCGCTTGATTAGGAATCTTCACCTTCCCTATTGATCCACAGTGCAATCGTAATATTGTTTTCCTTTATGCAGGAATAGAAACTTTGAAAATTAATTCTTTAAATGAATCTTTGGAAAACTAATTTATCGGTGAATCTATGTCGATAGTCAACTCTGATAACATAATGACCCTAATTTAGAGTTCGATAATTTCGTGAAATCATTTTTGGACAGGTCGGGTATTTTGAGCAGTGCAATCTATCGAGGGAAAAATATAACGGCTGATTAGGGGAATATTTCTCAAATTGATTTTATTACGCACTGCTAAGAGATCCCTTTTAGGTATCCATTTATGTCAAAACTCCCATAAAAGATTCATTAAAGTACTCAAGACTAGAAAAAAACACACCTTATCTTTGCGCGATTTCTCGTGCCAGTTCTTACCCAATGGCCGTCCTCGCAAACAAAAAATAATTTCAAAAAGGTTTAATTAAGCAAAGGTATTAATTAGAAAGGCAGTACCGATCACTGAGAGTTTGTGCCCCAAGGTGATACGACCTTCAGTCATTGAGTCAAGAGAATTTCTAATTATTTTTTTCTTATTTGGCGGTCAGGTCTCAAATTAATAATTGATTACAGCGAGATTTACAAAATGAATATTATAAAATAAGAAGTTTACAATGGAAGAGTGACACCGCATGGATGGGAGCTGTCAATGAAATATATCAAAAACCAAGGCTACCTCGCATGCTGTTTATACTCTGTGAATCAAATCCTGTAATGCAATTACAAAATTCTTAGCCAGCATGGATTCCAAAGTTTCACTTCCCAAGACTATGTTTCAGTGTTGATAATTGTAATTGCGCGCTAGATAATTTGTGTAAATGAAGATGTACAAAGATTTGGGATCGGTGTGAATTTGTTTGCCCGCTTATAATCGTTAGAGTGCGAAGTAGTACAGAAAACTTTCCCGACTTTTTGTGTAAGCTGTAAGTGGTTTTCGCAATGAGCTAACAATCAGGAAGACGATTGCGTAAGGTTGCGACGCAATACCATAATAAAATAAAGCCAAACTCTTGATTGCCTTTCTGTATCGACAATTGACATAGCGCTCTCGGCAAAAATCCGAGCTATCAAAGATTCTTCTGTAAACAGCAAATCCCGGTTTTTCACTGTCAGCTTCTGGCAACGTGTTCGCTTTGTTTTGGTAGCTTTCATATTCCAGAACTTTGTGTATATTTTACCTACAAACAGATTATCATTTAAATGCAATTAATCTCAGGAAGAAGGAAAACAGGTTGCAGGATATTGCACTCGCCGCCACTACTCATTCAGGCTTTATTCAGCATTCGCTCACGTCAACCCCAAAATCATTTTCCAAAAAGACTGTTATTCCATTTCTTATTCCATATTTATATGTTTATAACTTTCTCGTGCATACCATGTACAAAAGAGAGCATTAATAATCGCAATAAAATTTACACCTTGAGTTGTCGCGGGTTAAAAGTATTCATAAACGAGGTGTGATTTCAATGTCTACTCGAAATTATGGCAAAAAACACTCCAAGAAAAAGGCCCATTCAATACACGTTTATTGATTACTTGCAAAAAATAGCAGCCGATAAAACTTGCAAAGCTTATTTGAATAAGGAGCCAAAAACTGCTTGGCGGAGGGGCTATTTTGCTGCAATTTCGGCGCCCCGCCGGGATTCACTAGTATTTCTTTCAATTAGGCAAAAAGCTAACATGGTGGAACATTATAATCCATAAATAAACCCACAAGTATACCGAAGCGACAGAACACCAAACCATTTCTCTTCTGGCCTGAAAAATAAAATACAATTGATTGTAACAGGCTCTGCTTATTTATAGTCTCGCTAGTCTTGAGGAACGGAGGAACGACACGATTCAAACAGAATTGTAATAAACATGTCACAACTATTTCTTCGAAGTCCTCTAACACTGCTGTTATCAAGGTGAAGAGAATAAAAAACTTGACCATTTGTAAAACTAAAATAGTGGAAATAGAAGGACAGTTTTGCTTCTTAATATGCATTTAAGTGACTCTAATTTCTTGGGAGCTCTGATAGAAAAGACCTTTTGAATTTAAAAGGAAGACGTTATCACAACAGGTGGAAACAATGAAGATTGCTTTTGTTCTAGTTACTCCCTTCGCGACTGCCCAAAAGTTATCAAAGATATAAGTCACAATCACGAATAAAAGAAACTTCATAATATCATAAACATTTTGCTCTTTGATGGTGTAGTTTTTCTATGAAATTTATTTCCCATCCACTTTTGGAATTAGATCAGTTGATCAATCAACCACTCTAATAAACTCATATACTCTAAACGACCTAAAACCCAATCTATTTCTTAGACTCTAATCGAATCTACCTCCATTTCTTTTCAAGATCATATTTAAAAACTGTTCTTATCTCAATTTATCAGCCGAGCCACATCAATCGCTAGCTCATGAGAAATCGAAGGCCAGAAAGCACTCTGAATGGAAAGGAAGAAATATTTCGAATCAAATTTTAAAAGCACGTCTTTGTCGACTTGAAGAAAGTAGCCCACTACGTGAAAAGCTTTGGATATGATTGGCGATTTTTTGGATGGTAAGGCTTAATCTTTACGTTTTCATTATTTTAAGATATTTATGAAACCGTCACGAAAGCGCCACTTAAGTTCTGTGTATGTTATAAATCCCGTAACTGTTTCTATTGGGAGTATAATAGAATGCGAAGTAGTTGTTTTTATTTAAAGGCGAACAGAACAGAAAAGTAGAAACAGTTTTTTTTCATTTCCTTCGTGATAAATTTCTCTTATCTGTTAACAAGCTGTTCCATACTCCATTCGTTTTCTTAAAAGCTGACTCTGTGGCGTGCGATAAGATCAGTATTATGCAAGATTCGTACAGAAAGAAATTCGTTGTTATAAAACAAAAACGAACGAAGTATACTAGGTAAACCGACGAAAGAGTTTATCAAAATTTTAATATTTTTACTACTCAACGTGATACGTCAAAGCTTTGTAAGAAAGCTAGAACATCAGTGACCATGAAGAAATTCAGAAGACTCTGCGGTTTTCCTTTCATTAAAAACAGGTGCTCTTACAAGCTAAATATTCAGAATAATAGTTCCACAAATAGACTCGATGGCTCAGAGAAATGTCACCTTGCCGAGGAGAAATGAACAAAAAAATATCCCAGTTATAAACAATACGATTCAGATCTGTTCTGATATAATTTTCCTTCTCAAGGACTGCCGTTTTCTTGCATACACATTCGTTACAGCTATCGAAGTAGTATTTTTTACATACGAAAATAAACTGAAGGAATGTGTACTTAGTGCACAAGTACTATAGAAAAATTCGTCTCCATGTTCACAAAATCACAGAATTGACTTCCATTTAACATTCTACACTCTGGTGCAATTCTCTTTTGTTGAACTGTTGCCCACAACACGAGAAACACTTTCCCTGACATTTCTTTATATATAAACCTTCGCACATCTTAAGATGGATTATAAATATAGGCACTCGTTGCCAAAGATAAGCTTACCTTTGTGAAAGACAAAGCATTTCTTAAAATTACAATAGTTTATTTGAGGCTTGTGTTTGTTGATCTGTGGATTAAAAGTAAGCTTAGCTATATCGGCACGCAATTTTCAATTTGTGGCGATACCTGGTTGGCTTACAACACTTAGCTGAGGGTAGGTTTTATCGGTATCCAGTTGCGAAGTTTTGAAACCCAAATCATTTTTCCCTCTACTGCAATAATAAATGGTCAGATTGTGATTGATTTGCTGTTCTTTGTGTCGAAGCAATATACTATTGAATAACAGTGTTTTGGCAACACAAACTAAGACAACTAACTTCTCCTTTATCACAAAATATATCCTCAATAAAGCTTCTATTTGAAATGTTCTAAACAATATCCAATGTTGATACATACCTTCAGTCACATCCCTTGTATTGAATAGAGACATCTGCAAACAAACAAAACAGAGTTATAAAGGCGAGTAAAGCATTTTAAAATCTTATTCACCTTCTTAATCTCTGTATTAGTCTGGATAAAACTGACGCCTGCATTTATAACCTTTGTTAAAATGTTGTCATTTGAATGTAATACTGCAAATTTACCCGAAAGGAATTCAGGTTACAAAGGATGGAATGGACGCTTTTACAAGATAATACAACAAAGATGTTCCTAAGTCAAAGATTAGGACTTTTTTTTTCGAATAATAGAGGTTCACAAAGTCCATTAAAACCCTAAAAACGGGAAAACTTTAATGAAGTGAGAGGAGGGAGAGATTTGTCATAAATTTACTTTGCGATTTCATACCTTTCGTTTGCTCTGAGTATCGCCTTACACAATTTGAATACCACGTCCCTCTCTTTCGTGGCTTGCTTCAAATTAAAATTTGGTTTCTAGTTTACATCTGTGGACTTATTTGGTGAAATTTAGCTGTAAAGTATACCTGGTTTATTCAATTTATGACCGGGTTTGAAAAGCAACTTGATAATTACATACAACGTGGCGTGAAGTAAATTTGTCCTTGATATGGCTTCATCTCAAATGGTAAATGAAGCGAAATTCCTCAGATCATAAAAATTAGGTAGACTTAGTTGCTGTCTTTTTGCAATAATTAGAGTTATGATATCGATATGTTGTACTTTACTGGAAAAAAAACATTCTCCATTATTGCATATAAAAAGAATACAGACCCTTCGCTTACCCGCTTGCACAATATTAAGTAATTTAAGGTTTTACAAGTTGAGCTGTATTGTCGCAAAATCAGACATATTTCTGCAATATGGCATCAAGGAAAACATTCGAAATGATCCAACCGTACCAAAAAAGTAGAATTATAGTCATCAGCAAAATTATACTGAATGGGTTAAATAACATGACTGAAACTGAAACATAATAACAGATATAAAGACACGTTTACGAATAACGACTTTGAATCGTAACAGAGTGGGTGAATTTTAACAGAAGATTCAACAAGGGAGTTCAGAAAAACCGAAGATATTTAAGTAGAATCACCCCTAAACTAAAACATTTCCAGAAACAAAAAGTTAGGCAACCCTTTTGCATGTTTAAGCTATTTAAAAAACGAAAGATAAATTGACTCAAACGACCATGCACAAAAGGTTACTGATGTTCAATCTTATGGAAGAAACCAACTTTTCGTGGAATTTCCATTACCAACAGCACTAGCAGTTCGGTTAATTCCAAACCACCATAGTGTTTTTAAAACATAACCATGATTTAATCGTCTAGAATAGCTGGAAAATGTTTAACAGTGAAAGACAAAAATTGGAGCAGGTAATTATTCAGTATTCATAAAAACATCATGTGTTGCAAACTTGCAGTTTCAATACTTCATTTTTGTTCTATTTTCTGGTTTTGAAAAGCTTTTATTGGCGGCAAAAGCACTGACGAGGCAGTATCAAACGCGTTCGACCACAGAATACAAGATTGTAATTTAAATCGTTTTTAGAAATGAATTGTAGACGTTGCGGAGTACAGAAGAACATATTTGCCGGAAAACATTGAAGATTGCAAATAATAATTGACTAATAAATTAGAAGGAAGATTGTGGTTTAGTCTTTGTTGTCGGTGAACCATTATTGGGAATTTAATTTAAAAATAAGAGTACAAAACTTAAAAGTGATGTGCTTTGTTGAAATGTGCCGATGCAAATCCCCATGTTACGAGATGGTATAAATTCCAGCATTTTTTTATCATTATTTATTGGAAACAAAGCGAAGGACTCTGTAGTCCCAAAGCTATGAGACAAATTTTGCCAATAATGCTGCTATCTTCGTATATTTTATATAAATAAGGCTTTTGATGATTAAAAGAGAAAATGTCATACTCCTTGCAGGGCGAAGTAAAGTAAGAACTTCATTCTGTATCTGAAATAGAATTAACTATCATTACTATATATACCGTGTGCAGTCGATTGCTCGTCCAAGTTAAAATAGTCCTGACCACGGGTGCTGCTGGTTGTAACTGACGTTTCAACAATCATATGGAATTCTTATTCAGAGTCATCTTCAGTTTAAGGATGATTTCCGCATTGGCTGTCGAGACCTCAGTCACAACCAACACCATTGCTTCTCAGGACTATGTTCACTGACCAGGACGATCAACCAACTACAAACACTGTTTGACCAAGGTTCCTATCCGATCTTTTGCTATATTATTAATATTATTATTAATACAATAAAGCAAGGAATTCAGGAAGGTTTTCTTTGCAGGACTTGAGCCCAGTTGCTATAGAACTAGCGGCGTAATTCAGATTAAGCATCTCTTAAAATTTCTTTATAGAGAAACATGTCTGGATACCGATATGAAAGCTTACTATCAACTAGATCTCGCAAGGGAAAAAATCCTCTGAACCTAAATCGACGCAATCTGTTTCACAACACAATTCAAGTAAACATAATAAAAATAAAAAACTGACGTTTTACAAGCATTTGACGCTGAATATCTTTACGAAACGTTGTTGAGTTCAGGCTCGACTTGACCCAAAACGAATAGACTATCTTATCTAAAAACGTCCAAGAGTGCCAATTTTGAACAAAATTGAAAAACAGAACGGAAATTTTGCGTTCCTGCGGGATGATAAATTAGAACTAAGACCACAAGATTGATCTTAACCAGAAAAACATTATACAGATGAATAGCCGACAGTTTAAGCTTTGTTTTCAAAAATTTTATAAATTGTTCGTCGCTCTTACTGGCTTCATAACACAGAACGGCTGTAGAATAATATGCCGGCAAGGAAAAATTGTTTGATTAAATTGAGCAGCAGTTTGACTTCAATCAACCGCCGCTGATTTCTTGTGCAGATTCTAAATACACGCTATGCGTATTCATAAATGAAATACTATTAAAGTCTTAAGAGTAGGAAAAATCGGTTGACCAAAAACTAAAGACAAAAATATGATGCCACGGCACGGTTTGTGAATGGGGAAACCTCTCAATGTTGCTCTGCTATTTTTTCAGTTCTCAATAAAAATTGTTATTGAAGTTTTCATTGCTAGGAAATGTTTATATATTGAGCAGTTTTGCTGAGAAACAGATACTAACTATTTTGGTGTTACTGATCTCTGTCCGAAGATTTCCTCAGTCAGTCGCCAAAAGGAGTGCCTGAAATGCATAGGTTGCTCTCTTGCTTACGACTATGATTTGGAAAGAAGAACTATCTTTCCTTTTTAGTCGCTGAGGTAAAGGTAATTTAAAGGTGATCTCGAAATAGTATGCCTTATGTTGAAATAAAATGAATGTCTTGCAATTTTTTCCCAAAGAACCTTCACTATCAGAAACCTGAGACTGATAAAAGGCAGTTATAAGTTAAGAAAGTGTATATACAATGTCCCAAGCTGAGCCCGAAAGGTCATTTATTTTTTATGTACTTTTGATGTGCCGGGAAATATCCTTCACAATCCTATAAATGGCTATACTATTTCATTGCAAATTCGTTGAGAAATATATACTGTGAGAGATATATAATAATTTATCACTTTTGTCAACGTAGCACATTTTGCATCCATAAGCGTTTCTGTTACCCAGAACTGCGCGGCGAAACCAACTGTAGAATTGCACATACTTTAGGAATTAATGGACATGAAACCAATTGAGAATTACATACACACACACACACACACACACACACACACACACACACACACACTTAACAGGACTCTTACTGACAATCAGTTGAACAAGACATTTCTGTATTCATTCTTCAGCAACGATTAAATTATTGGGTTATTTTTTTAAATTCAAATTTACAGAGAAATGTATTTGGGAACTAATGTGTAATCAGAAATTAAGAAAATTTTAATTTTCTAGAAACAGCTTTAAGAAGAAAAGTTTTAAGGTTGAAATTCTCAACAAACTCAGAGAGTTCATTTTCAGGCTAAACCAGAGTAGACATTTGTATAAAGAAGGGTGAAATCACACTTGTTGCCGTGCCGTTCAAATATCATGTTTACAGATAGCAATAGGCCAAGGGCGCAGGATGTTACGGAAATTTATTCACTAGCTGTTGAAAATGACCACAGCATGTCCATTTATACGTTGTTTTTGGTGGTGGTGAGATTGAAGAGTTTTGGTAAGGCCTAAAGAATTTCGGAATAGTTTCTAGCTTAGCAGGAAAAGATAAGCCGGAATGGTGATGGTAATAGATAAATTAGGACTGCCTTACTCTTTTATAAATGACATTCAATTACACACTTTGCGACAATTATATAATATATTTGCAATAATTTGGAGAAGCTGAGAACATTGCTTTATGTAAGAATGTTTTTGTTTTGGGTTTGGAGCTGAACTTTCTAAGTTCTTGATTTTTGCCTCACATACTCTCAAAATATCATAACCTTTTTGTTTTAAAGTTGTAAATATTTAATTATTAATGTATATACGTTTTACTGAGGCTGTTCCCAACATCTAACCTGCTAGCCTATAGTGATTTTCAGGTCTGTACCCTGGTAAGCTTGTTGTGTTCCTGAATGAACAACCCCGTATACTAGCTTCGTGTGTACAATGCAAGCTAGCCATAGTTCTTGTAAAAATGGCTCTTATGCAATAAAAAAATTTATATTTAGCTCGATTGTACAGTTGTATAACGGCGCAGAAAAGTGTTATTGTGAAGTACTTTCTTCATCTTTCAAAATTAAACAATATATAAGTTTTAAGAGCTGTTATAGAATATCTTTCATAAGATCCAGACTTTCAATTGTAGTTTTGAACTTTGATAGTAACGTGTAAGAAAGTTCGTGTGAATTAAGCAGGAGACTTTTCTTGTCTTACTTGACTAAATTAATGTTTCACAGTCTCGTGCGGCAGTTAATCATTACTCAGTCCATTGAACTTCCGCAGTATCACGATAAGTTTCGAAACCAATATATTTAAACGACGTCTTTATAAGAGTGTGAAGCCAAGATATTAGAGCCATTTAAGCTCGTTTGTAGAAGTTGTCAAAATCGCACTGTCACTGTCAACTAATGACGAAAAAAGTCTCATTTACTGAATTAAGGAATACATTGAAAACAGTTTCTATTTTCAAATAGTATGACAGATGAAATTGAAGTTAAAGTGTTGTAAATGAATCTTTCCACGTTTAAAGATGCACAGGCAAATCTAATTATTGAACTTAAGAACTGAATGCCCCCAAAAGTGCGCTTTAGAGATTCAAGATCAACTCGAATATTCGGCGTAGACTATTCACAAGTCTTCTTTTCATAACTATTCCGGCTTCCATAAACTGGCCAATTATTTTAGATCGACGGCAACGGTTTCTGCTGCTATTTTATTTCTATATAAAGCTCTAACTCAACTGATCTCAAAAGTTTTTGAAAGGCTTTTATGTAATCCAGGTATGCTCGTATAATATAAAAACACAAAAATGGCAAAATGCACAAACTGAAAGATCTATTCTTCATTGGTGTAACTGTTGTTCCAGCTCGCAGAAAAACAAGGCAGTGCTCAAATGCCTCAAAGTACTCTAAAAAATGAACACGTTTAAGAATTCTCCTTATAACAAGTTTAAAGCTTTTGCAAATAAGGTTGTAAAATAAGCTATGTATATAAACAAATACATTAACAAAGGTACGTAGGGTTTTTGAGCCGTTTTAGTCTGAAATTGAGTAAAGGTTTTTGCATTTTGTTTTGAAAATTGATGTAGTAATCGTAGGGGTTTTCCGGGCTCTGGCAGGTGCTCACTCATATCCTTAGTTCAGCTCCTACTTGTGAGAGACTGGTTAAAAGTTTTCTCTTAAATTCTTAGGCGGCACTGCTTAGAAAATTCTGATGGGCGAACATTAATTGCAGGCTTGATCATGATACCACATGTCGTTTATACTCTGTTGGAACCAGATTATTCTGCCCAAAATTCATTGTTCCTACCTTTCCGGCAAACAGGCTTTAGTTTGAAAAATGATTTCTTTAGATCTAAGCCAGAGAATGAACCTAAAAATTACTATTGATTTGCATCAGAGTTCCCAATAAAGTTATGTTACTATAAGAAATGCCACGTATTACAAGTTGTGGAATCTACAATATTTCTGTATATATAGAAGAAATCAAGATTTTTGGCTTCCAATATTCACCCTTGAATATAGCGGTATTGGCATTCCAGTTTAAAAAATGTTCTTTCTTTATTACAGTAATTACAAGATTAAAAATGTGAACTAAAAATGACTCTAGGAGTCAACAGTGAACTGCAAATTTTATACAACACCCAACCCCCTCGTGCCTCTTGAAAAAGCTCCCATAGAAAAGCCTTATTTTCGGAATTATATAGTATTTGATTCGCAAGAAATTACTTAGGATATGTGTTTGCGACTTTGTTGTTGGGTTTTGTGCGTTTCAATCCCAATTGCACCAAATTATGCCTGGTGCATTTGCTGGGTTGTGAATGTGCGTGGCTTGTAATTGCTTTGAGTGAACGAATGCGTTTTCTGTGAATACTTGTACACGCATGTTTACTTAGTCGTTTGCCTTGTAACTTTGTGGAGAATGGATGGGACAGCTTTCAGGGTGTATAAATATGTCTGTCTATTCTAAAATACCATTGTAAACGGTTGTACACAGGCCGAGATAGAAGACGACTGGTAATCAGCTTACGTTGGCTGATAAACATCACGCTCCCTGACTTTTGTACTGCATAAAATTGTCCACTGGCACAAGGATTATTGTAAGGCCCACCCTTATAGAAAATTACTAAATGTCCGTGGACCTCCACTGTCTGGAGGTTGCAGATATTAGTTCAGTGCGAATATTTATAACTTTGATTGGCCACATTTAATAGTGCCACAGCTAGTCACACCCAGACAGACTCCAAAAAAGTAAAAGGCAATAAGCAACTTGCGTTTCTTGGATTGATCACGTACTTTCGTGGACATGCAGTGACTTAAAGCGATTTTGACGAAAGTGAGTTTTTTTTAACAAAAATCGAGGTAACTGAGTACGTTGAATCTCGCAACACCAACTAGTCACAAATCTAATGGCTATTAAAAGTAAGAGAAGGAGCAAAATAAACGCACATTTGAGTTAAAATCAAAACTTGTAGTAATTTGCATCAGGTTTCTGGTCATGGCTTTACAATAGCCGTCATATAATGAAACTATATTTGTGAGTTTACTTAAGGCTCAAACATTGCAAAACTTAAGATCATGTTTAAGAGCACGCCACTGACGAAGACGCTAATTTCTCCTTCGTAAAAGGTCAATTCGATGCCATTTCCAACAACAGTCAATGCCATTTGTAATATTTGTACATTAAAAGGAGTGTGAACGGCCCTGAATCAAATTGTTGGTGTATTGTGGTAGTGTATAGAGCTAGAATGCTAGCAACACGGTAATATTTTATTATTTAGATTTTGTTTTCTGATTTCTATTTAGTTTCTTCTTTTAGAGTTAATTTTGGTTTGGATTAGGGTCAGGGTTAGGGTCAGGGTTAGTATGAGTTGTGTTTCCGCGATCAAGCTGTCTTCCTCATGAAAACGACAATAGACTGTTGTTCTAAATGGCAACGACTTTACAAGAAAAGTAAAGAACACTTGTTTCTATTAATGTTAAAAATGGAATGGGCAATCGCTACTAACTATCGCGAGAGAACAGTGCAATTACACATTTGGACCCGTAATATCAATCTTAGACTTGCCCGCCACAAGTTCAGCTCAAAGATGCAGGAAATCAAAGAAACTGAGCTCAGAAGCGCTCGGAGGAGTGCGCGATGCGCGCGGCTGAGCCTCGGATGTAGTGAATGAGCGAAGGACTTTTGAGAAAATCTATATTAATCGTAATTCTACAACAAAAAAAAGTTATAGATTGTGCGACTAACGTAAAAATAGACATACAAAATAGTTATATACCAAAATTATTTTTATTATACATGTTAATCAAGAATCTGGACACATTTTCTACTGATTGTTTCTGCTGGTAATATTACTTGACAAACGTTTTTCAGTGCGAATGTTATGCAAGTATAATTGAATTGAAACAGATTTTGAGTTACAAAAAATGTGTGACCTTTTTGACAGACCAAATTCAAAATATAAATAATATGATTTTATCGATGCTAAATGATGAAATTTCCTGCATACAAGCTCTGGGCACGTAACATTCCTAGTCAACTCAGCTGCACAGAAAACACACATTTTGGCATAAAGTACATTCACTGTCATTATTACTTTTTCGGTCATTCATACTTCAAACTAAATGTAATAATCACTTGGAAAAATTCGATGAACACTGCTCTGTTATATTACACATTATTAGTTTTTGTATGAATTTAGTTTTAATATTAGCTCACGGGATGTGTAATTGTGATCCTTTTCATAACGGCTAATTTCCTGCAGAGTATCTGTGTTTATTACAAAGTGTATTTTGCCAAACTAAAGTTTACCCTTGAAATACAACAAAGGAACAGAGAGAGGAGTACATTTTGTCAATCAAATGTCATAATAACTTGCAATAACTTTCAGTACAAATTACATGATTAAAAAATTGGGTTCAGTTTTTACAAAAGAACCTGGCTAGGGAAACAAAAAGACTTGAGTACACAGATTGTTTGCTGATTTACTGAACATATCCTTAAGAAGTATATTAAAAATATCTGCTCTATTTCTTGGTTCGACCAAATTGAATACGTTTAGCTCAAATATTGGCGGATATCCCTCATTTAGCGCAAGTAATGAACTTTGAAACGGAGTTATTTAATTATACTCTGAACTTGCGCCCTAATCACTTGACATGAGCCGCAAATTAATGTGAGAAAAACTATAAAATGATTCAAAATTAAGAAGGAAGCTTGGATATGAGCAATATGAAAGAAATTATGCCACGGGTTATTTTCATAACTGATTTAATCTGTCTTTATAAAACTAGAAACAGGTGAAACTTAAAAATACTTTTCAGGCGTAGTGTTATTTACTCTGCTGCAGTTCTGTAAAGAAATACCCTAATCCCTCTTGTTTCCCTCATTTTTTTCTTACCCATATTTCATGGTGTTCTCGGCTTTGTCCGTTTCAAGATAAATATTTTACTAATATTTCAATTTCTGATTGGCGTTCGAGTTTCACATTGTTTGCTAATTTTGCTCAAAATCTCAAGACCATGATACAGCAATAAATTCCTGTTGACGCGATTTTACCGACTCAATAATATGTAGACGTAAATGTAGACAAAAAGCAAAACTGAAGTCATTAAAAGGGATCACGCTGAAGCTGTAGCAAGTTTCTTGAAGTTTCATAAGCCCGAAGTTTATGTCGTAGCCAAATGCGCTCCAGCTGAGACAGTTAAGATACACCCTCAAATGCAAACTGTTTGTTAATCCGTGGTGTTTTGAGACAAAGTGACAGATGGAAACGTAACGAAGGAATACATGCAGTGGTGAAACAGAATAACAGAGAGAGACGGAAAGAGAAAGAGACAGAGAGTGAGACAGACAGACAGACAGACAGAGACAGAGACAGAGAGACAGACAGAGACAGAGAGAGAGAGCGGGACAGAGAGAGGGGCAGAGAGTGAAGCAGACAGACAGACAGAGGCAGACAGACAGACAGACAGACAGACAGAGATAGAGAGACAGAGACATACAGACAGACAGGGAGAGACAGACAGACAGTTCTAGACAGACAGAGGTAGAAAGAGACAGACAGAGACAGACATAGACAGACGGAGACAGACAGAGACAGAGACAGACGGACACAGACAGAGAAGACAGAGACAGACAAAGACAGAGACAGACAAAGACAGAGACGGAGAGATAGAGACAACCAAAGACGTCAGACAGAGACAGACAAAGACGTTAGACATCAATCAATCAATCAATCAATCAATCGTTTTATTGGCCCTATTGCAGTTTCCTAAAACTGAATTACAGGGTGTTCACACACAACTAGAGAAAAGGAAAGAAGAAAACTAATACATGATTTATAGGAACTGATGGTTAACTGTGGTAAATCTGTTCATTCTATCCGTTTTTCCGACAGACGGGGTGTGAGACTGACCGGATCGTAGGTTGTATTGGTGCTGGTTTTTGGTTGGTTGTCTAAAAATGCCAGAAAGAGTTCCAGTCTTAACACAGTTTTTAGCAAAGTTTCTGCAAGCAATTGTTCTACGTGATGAAAGTGAATCCAGGTTGGCAAGTTGGAGTGCTTCGTGGTAAGGAACATGCGGGTATATAAATCTCAGTGTTTTTCTCTGGATAGATTCAAGCAGGATAGATTCATAGACAAACAGAGACAGACAGACAGAAAGACGTTTTTGCAAAACAATGCGGTTAGAGCTAGGTATAAGAAAACGCTAAAAAAAATGCTTGTAATCAACCCTAAAACTGTAGCTATTGCGGTAATCGTTTTAATTTTAACGTTAACGATGACAAAACGACACTGCGATATAAAAACAAATAAAAAGGAAAACGTACCGCTTCAATGGTGTGCAAAAGCTCTAGTTTACAAGATTATATGGCATGTATATTTTTAAACAAGATCGCAAGTTACTTGAATGCTCATACAACTGTTCTTTGAAGCAATAGTAAGAAGATTAATATGCACTAGATCTACAAATGATGATAATAATAATGATAATCAAAAAATCTTAATGATAATAGTATTTAATAAGTGAATAATATTGATAAAAATACGAGTAATAATAGTGATGATGATAATAAAGAGAGAAATAAGTTAACATGGGTATATGTCAATATGAGTTCAAACTATGTGTTCATCAGTATTGAATTGTTTGCCGTTTTGTCCTAGTTTAAAAACAAACCCGACTCTATTAATACCTAAAACGAAGCTTTAGTTTTTGTATTGAGCTTAAACTAATGATTTGATAAGTTGTAGTAGATAGACAAGCATTCTTTGGAAAGAAAAGGAATTTCTACTACTTCACGAATATGTTAATACTTCAGATAATGAGCAACAAAAATTTGGCACTGTTTTGGAAATAAAACTGTGAACAATACTTCGAGACTAAACTTAATTGCTATTGTTTTTCAAAGGAGTATTTTTAAACCCACGGACACATTTTCATAAGCTATAGTTCCTCAGAAGGTGCAAAAAACCTCAACCAGTTCATCTGTCCCAACCACATACATTAAGCAGCTTTCAAGAAACATAAATTGCTCATTACAGTAAGAAATATAAGCTAAATGATACAAAGAGCTGTCTCCTACGGTTCTCTTCTTATCTGGCTTCAGTCTTGTCCTTTGATTTTTACACTTTGTGGACGCAACATTAGCCTGTCTAAAATCAGAGAGTTTAGTTCATCCAGTTGCTATATGAAACTACTATGGGAATATTCCAGCCCCAAAGCGAAGGTGTTTTCAGCCACATTTTTTTTGTTTCAGTGTAAAAAGTGATGCCCAGGTGTTTGTAACTCTATATAATATATTTGAAGTGTTTCTACATTCAATCATTTCTTTATACTAATGCTCTTATCAACTCAGTACAAACTGATTGTGTTTTAACTCTAGCCAAAATATGTTATACTTACAGTTTTACAGAACGTTATGTTGTTAGGTTCTAGATCTGTAAACCTGTATCATAAACCTGTGTTCTTGAAGTTACGAGACACGCGTTACAGCTCGGCTTTACTTATTCGCGAGCTTTTAAATCTAGCTGAAGTGTTCTCTTATAGTATTATAGAGCATCTTATTGTTACATCACGGTTCTAATGCGTGTACGTAAACTTGTGTTCTTGAAGTTACAAGACATGAATAGAGCAGTTCGACTTTACCCATTCGAGTGCTTCTTTCTTCATACCTAACTGGGTTGTATGATACTTCTCATATAGCCACGAAGAACAAGACTCTCTCTTCAAGGCCATGTTAGAGATCACTTCTTGCAAGGTAACGAAAATGCTGAACTTGTCGAACCTTTACCGCATCAAGGGAATTATTAAATACCGTGAAAATTCAAAAAGAAGCCCAGTGGGTTCAATCTCGAGAAGAAGCACATCTCGATAAAAAAAACCCACCCACCCCCACCCGAGTTTGCAAAAGTAATATCTATAACAGTGAAAGGTTTGAACCCAGGTGAGTCAATGTTGTGGTTTGAGTGATCGTCCGGGTTAGTAGTGTAGTTCTGAGAAGGACTGTTGTTGGTGTTGACTGACGTTTCG
>JAOBRH010553570.1:0-16166 GCA_027575125.1 Umimayanthus parasiticus | reverse complement strand
ATGTATGTATGTATGTATGTATGTATGTATGTATGTATGTATGTATGTATGTATGTATGTATGTATGTAACAAACACGTATTTCTTCGCGACAGCGTCCTTTTTATTGTTTCGGGAAACAAATCCACTGTTTGAAAATATCAGAAAACAAGAACAATTGCTAAAAAGTTAAGAACAGCCCAGCCTACTCCGAAAATTACTTTTTTTAAGCGCGTACAACTAAGAAAATTCAACGCTCCGCGCGACACAAAACACTGATACGCATTTCATGACACTATTATTAAATCCAATGTGTCACGCGCGCCGTGCGAATCATGCTTCTCTCAAATGAAAAACATAATCAGGGTCATGACCGCGACCCAGTCTTCCGTGGCTGTAATATAAAGTTGGGGGAGGGGGGAGGTAAAACTGGAAATTCGCAAACTGGAAATTCGCAATTCGCAAAGTGAGAACTCGTGTATGCCAGGACCGGAAGTCGGATTACGAGTTTTGACCTTCAATATCGGACTAATCATTAACGAGTTTCAAGTAGCGACTTTGTAAAAGCGACTATTGCAATTCGTAGTTTGATTTGACTGAGTTACGAGTTTGAGTTGTGCAGTTCGTGATTTGAGTTACCACTTACGAGTTTGAGTTGTGCAACTCGTAATTTGAGTTGCCACTTACGAGTTTGAGTTTAGCAATTTGAATTCCGACTTTTTGTGGCCGCTCTCGGCCACTGTACACGGATAGATATGTTCGTTTCTTAGCCGACTACTTTTTTGTGTTGAAAGGCTCATCACAGTGATGATGTATCTAAATGAGCCTCAGGAGGGAGGGGAAACAGCGTTCCCTGTGGCAGGAAATGAAACATTTTCACACGAGGTAAGTGCAGCCAAACGGATATCAGGTTTAATTTGTACTAGCAGGAATTGTCAGCACCCCTTTCGGCGTCGCTCACCAGACCAAGTTTGTTCATTTCCCAGCCAGTTTTAAACCACGCACTACTGTTGCCGGCTACAAGCGGTAACTTTGTAGGATCCAAAGTCACTTTGCAATTTAAATCTGGTCTCGACAGATTCATTTCGGAAACCCAGGGCCGGCGTCCAGCGACTAAACTTGGAACAATGAGTAATATCAACATGGTATTTGACTACGAAGATTTTCTTAGAGGGCCAATATGCTGTTTTGATATTTGATGACGCTCAATATGTCGTATTAAATCAACTTTCAGCACCTGTCGTTACGTGACTATGAAATCATTCTTCAAAAGTGAGCCGTTGTACCGACCATTTTAGTTGCATTAACCCCGTAAGACATTTTGTTTTATCGTTTCGAAAAGAACGCAACGGGTTGGACCTGTAATGGAAAACGGTATAATCCGTTGGTGTGCGTAGCTGAAAAGTTCCCAAATTGCTCAAAACGGTATATTTCCAATGTGCTGAATCGATTGTCCATGTCTGTTTGATCACAGGATGGAATGGCTACATTATAGAGATGTCACGAAAAATTGTAACCATCGTGAAACCCGTTGAGTAATAGCTAAATTTAGAAAAGGTAGCAACGTTTGATGAATATATACTGCACAGTTATATACCAGTATATGAAAGGATTACTTGGTTTGTATTGACTAACATGAGCGAAATTAGTTTGTATTTGTGCGCATAAGTGTTTAATTCTATGCAATTCTATCCACCAAAAAATGCAATCTGATTGGCCCAGAAACATTACTGTTCAGATTATTGCCAACAACACCCAACATTGTTGGGCCCAACATGTTGCGTCCGTTTGCATGGAACCGCAACAATGTTGGCACTTGTTGGCACTTGTTGGCACAGGTCCCAACATTTCTTTTGTTCTGTGACCGGCGAAGCGTGGCGTTAGCATGGAATCACAACAATGTTGGCCTTGTGAAAACTTTTGCGGACGCACCTTGTAATATTTTTTTAAAAAAAAAAAACAATCGTAGCGCGTTTTTTTTTCTTTCTGGATTGTTGTAAACATAGCGTATGAAGCTAAGTTGAGCGAAGAATTTGAGAAAACATCAGACTTTTAGGCAAAAAAATCGAAAAATGCGAGTAACTGCACCAAAAGATGGTCAGACCACGAGGTGGAACAGCTGATTGACCTTCTCGAGGAAAACTCTTGCCTCTGGTACGTGTCAAATAAAGACTATTATTTGAGTAAAAATCGTGAGAGGGCCTATAAACAAATACAGGAAAAGCTTAGGACAGAAAGGGTTGTTATTCAGGCCAAAATAGCGAGCTTACGCCAATAATGTTGGCAGTTGTTGCGTTTGTTTGCATGCACCACGCAACAAGTGCCAACGAGCGCCAACAAGAGCTAAGAACTCCCAACATTGTTGGGCTAACAATGTTGTGATTTGTTGCGTCCGTTTTCGTGGGCCTTTCTAATCTATTTATTGTTTTTTATAATTTATAGTACCCATAATATGTACTAGCAACATACACGGATATTTCACAAGGTCAATATAGCTGTTTGGGTAAATGGCTTAAATGTCATCACATTTTATGCCTTGTAGTGTACAAAACTAATTTTTTTCAAAAATTAAAAATTAAAATTGGTTATATACTGAGTTTAAAGTAATAATTTACTCGTTCGGCTTGAAACACGTATATAATAACTTTAATAACTTTTATTTATATAGCGCTAAATCAATAGTTGCTCTTAGTGCTTTACAGTATTACTAATAAAACAATTTACAACGATATTTTACAATAATGCTGAAATTAAATACATTCTCATACATAAAAATTTTCAGTCGTAACTTACTTACATTATATTTAGAAATATTCAAACAAAAGATAAAGAGATAATAATGGTATGGAATTAGGAGAAACAAACTTGAATTACAAACTGTATGCCTCTCGAAATAAATGAGTCTTTACGGCTGTCTTAAAACTGTTTAAGCTACGCGACTCTCATATTTGTATGGGGAGCCCATTCCATAGTTTGGGGCCTGAAACAGAGAAGGCTCGGTCGCCATAGGATTTGGTACTCATTCTTGTAGTTTGCAAAAAACTCTATGAGGCTGACCTCGAGGCCCCAGTATACTTTCTGTAACTAAGTAAATCAGCTATATAGGTAGGTGCCAAGCCAATGAGGCCTTTATAAACAAGTAGTAAAATTATAAAAATAATTCTGTTTTTAACTGACAACCAGTGAAGAGATTGGAGTACAGGTGTGAGGTGGTCATACTTTCTAGTTAGGGTCACAATACGGGCTGCAGTGTTTTGTAATTACTGTAACTTGTTTATCTGATACGCAGGCAGTCCGTAAAGTAATGAATTGCAATAGTCAAGTTGGAACTGACAAAAACGTGTATCAGAATTTCTGTAGATTTACCATCAAGATATCTTCTTATTTTACAAATATTCCTAAGATGAAAATGGGCTGATTTACATATCTTAGTTATATGCTCATTGAGAGAAAGATACTTCTCTAGGATGACTCCTAGAGTCTTGGAGGTGGAAACAGGTTTTATTTTCTCATCAATGATCTCCACGTGGCGACAAACTTTTCTCAACATATCCCTCCCCCGCCAATATTGCTAAAACGTATTTCTACTGCCCTACATGCAGTAGCTGCAATAGAAAAAAGAGCTTTGATAGGGAGGGGAGGACAATAAAGGTTTGATTACGTTTTAAGGCGCTGCTACACGAGGCAATTTTCTCTACAAAATGCAGTGCAACGCCATTGCGAAGCAAGTTGCAAAGAAATTACGCGTATAACACCCCTTCTCTGCAACTTGCAATGCAACGAAAAATTGCGAAGCAAGTTGCAGAAAAAATTGAACAAACTTCTACTTTTCGCAACGTTGCTAAGTCAGTTGCAACGTGTAACATGTCCACTGCAACCCGCTTTGTAACGTACTGTCGTAATTATGGCACAAGTGGGCGAAAGAGCCAATCAAAACTGAGTTTTAGCGTTAGCTTGCATTGACTTATCGCAGACAAAGAATGAGTTGCGTTGCGAGTTGCGAAAAGAGTTGAAAACGTCTGAAATATACCAGCAACTTGTAATGTTTTGTTGTCGTCAGCACTGCATTGCAGATTGCGGAGAAAATCACCTCGTCGGTAACAGGGCCTTTAGGCTTCTAGCACTTTTGGCCGGGATTATATTTCTTGACTTAAGGCTAGTTTCCACATGATCGCTCACGATCGCCGGATCGCTGAAAATACTTCCAGCCATCGTATTATATGGAAACACTTTTCAGTGATCGGGCGATCGTTGGTAATCGTGAGCGATCCTACGCTTCAGTGATTCCGGCGATCCAGCGATCGTGCGCGATCATATGGAAACTAGGCTTTACCAAGCGTTGCAGTAAAAG
Organism: Umimayanthus parasiticus; assembly: GCA_027575125.1. Taxonomy (NCBI): domain Eukaryota; kingdom Metazoa; phylum Cnidaria; class Anthozoa; order Zoantharia; family Parazoanthidae; genus Umimayanthus; species Umimayanthus parasiticus. Next base: position 11,837 of record JAOBRH010553570.1, on the reverse strand, counting down.
TTGTATTATTCTGGTTTACACGAATTTGAATTGCTGATTATCCAAATTAATGATGAAATTATATACAGTGATTGAGGAAATAAAATAGTGTTGAAAAACTAGCAATAATATATAAACAAAACTAGACCTTACTATTATCAAAAACCGATTTTTGAAACGTTGAGTTCTACAAGTAGGAATCAAAAAGGAATTTGTTCTTCTTACACTGCAATTTGTTATTTAAAATGGGGGGCTAGGAAAGGCAGTTCGTGACCAGAATTCAGCATTTCCTTAAAGTGAGGATCTGCGTTGTGACAGTGGTCTTAAAATTACCATCTTCATTGCCTCGTTGTACTCAATGCCCGAATAGATGATACGTAGAGCTCTGTATTGCACAATGAGCTGGTTTGGCCCAATTGTTTTGAAGGTGAGTTAGCGCGCTAACCCAGAATTAAATCCTTAACCCGCGAGTAGGTTTACCTCCTCAAAGATTGATTTGGGCTGTCATTTTGGGTTTAGGTAATTGGATTTCCTTGGAGTGTTCTTCAATAATAATTATGAAAGACCAGATGTGTTTCTAGATGAAGGAATTATGTTTAGAGTTTCGCCTAACCCCGGGTTAAATTTAACTCACCTTCGAACAACCGGGCCCAGCTGGCTAGGCATGCTGGCAGAGAATTGTGCTAAATTAGAAAGGCGTACTGGATTATTGGTCTGATACAGATGCGGTATACAGCATTGGGAACAGTATCGGGTAAGCGAAGGACATACAGGCGCTTGGACACCTTTTTGTCGGTAGTGTGGATGTGCTTGGTCCATTTGAATTCGTTAAACCGAGTGGTTTTCCTCGTCCACCATGTCGATTTGATGGTCATCGGTCACAGTACATTCCTGTGCCACAGGTTGATGCCAAAAGCAAACGTCCATCCCCTTGTTCTTAGTGTCATTTCGTTTCATGTTATTTTTTACTGCCCAGTCCTTCGCGGTAGTGGGTAGGTTAGAACAGATGTATTTGGTCAGCAGCTCCCACGTTGTAGCATCGTCAACAAGTTTCTGTAAATTGGGTGTAATTTTCAAATCATCTGTCATCGCGAGTAAGAGGAGGGCGCCGGGCTTAGTTCTTTGTGGAACTCCTGCGTTCACGTGTTACAATCACAATGTCACTGGCTACTTCTGGTTTTTGCATTCTGTTCGAAAGAAAACTTGCGGTCCAGTTAATGACTACTGGGTGGACGTTCAGCAGTTGAAGTTCAAAGCAATTTTGTGGTCGATTTTATCAAAGGCTTTAGATAAGTCGAAGAACCAAGCTCGTACCGTAGTTTCTGGTTTATCGCACGCCTCATACAACTTGTAGAGGAGGTTACACAAAGGCCATTGTAGTACTAGAACCTTACAAGGAGCCAAACTTAATTGAGGGGGTCGATTTTGTAGCTGGATGAATGCAACAAACAGGAGTATGAAAAGTGCTGCAGTATCTAACTTATAATAGGTGTAAGTGATATTGTACAAACGTCCGAGTCTACGTCAGTTTAGGTTTATTGAACTGGTCTGGTGTTCGAAACGTCAGGTGATTTACAAAGTTACGTGTTGTTCACGAGCAAAGTGGTGCGAGCAGCACACGGGCAGGCGATCTTTAACTTGCTGGTGAAAAACCGACCGTAGGCCCATAAGTGAGTGAGTGGAACTGCCCATAGCTTTTACCAGACAGAGTAGTTTCATACAAACAAGCCAACCAGATGCCTCTATTTTAAACGAAGTTTATAATAATAATAATAATAATAATAATAATAATAATAGTAATAATGTTGTTGTTTAATAATCTACATTTTGGCAAATAAAATGGAATTACAATGTGGCTACAATCGTTATAAAAAAGGAAGAGCTAACTACTTTACAAAATTTGTCAGGAACTGAAGGGACTGGGTTACAAATGAAAGACTTTCTTACTCTTAGTGTTGCGAGTTTCGGTCAGGAGACAGGTTGCTTGTTATGTGACTGAACGCAGGACTGGCGGTAACACAACAGATAAATTTTATTCACACACAGCGTATGCTGTAAATATACAAAACGCCGTGGTTTGTCCACAATACTCGCTGATATACACGTCCCGCTGGACTAGTCTTCTGTACTTCACTTGTGTAGTTGAGTACACTCTTATCGCTCCCTGTCTCACATTCTTGACTTATATACTTTTTAGTCTATATTCTAGAAAGTTCCGAAAGTATCCGTATTTAGAAACATTACATCATACGTATGCTATTTTAGGAAATTACATCACTTTTTCTAATTGTAAACAACTAAATATTCTACAATGTTCCAGAATATTACACTATGCGTAAGCAATCCTAATGCTTCTAGCATGTTCTATGGAAAGTTTCTGAATGTTCTTAAGTTCAGCGAAATGTTCTAATAACCCCCACATGGAGAAAAAATTTTGGAAAAATATCTGTTCTAACGAAAAAGTTGTGATATAATAAAAAAAACTGTTGAGGGAAGTCTTTATTTGATAACACTTCTCATGTAGTCTGTTCCCACATTGTCGGATCCCTTAATAGCTTCAACTGTGAATTTTTAACTCTGTAAAAACATGGCCCTTCGCACCAGTCAACCATTACTGAATTTAGCACTGTTCACGTATTTCAAGGGTTCCTGGTCAACTTGTAACACAAACTGCACTCCATACAGGTTAATGTTGAATCGTTTAAGAGCCCACACAATTGCCAAACACTTCTTCGCAATTGTAGAGTAGTTTCACTTGGCATTTGATGGCATCTTGCTGGTATAACAGACAGGGAACAGCTTACTGTCATGCTCCTGCATTAGTACAGCACCCACTCCATAATCAGATGCATTGGTTGTGAGACAGTAGGTTTTCTTGGGGTCGGGGAGGTGCAAGAATGGTTCACTGGCGAGGAGGGTCTTGAGGGTTTGGTAAGCCTTTTCTTGAGCGTCGCCCCGGTCTACTCTGTTAGGCTGCCCTTTGCGTGTAATATTTGAGAGAGGTGCTGAAATTGCTGCAAAGTTAGGGATGAAATCTCTGCAGTACCCTGCCTGGCCTATAAATGATCTCACCTGCGTTTTGTTTGACGGTCTTGGAGCGTTCTGGATCTTTTCCACGTTGTCTTAATGGAGTCCAATCATTCCCCGTTTCAATTGGTGACCAAGGAAGTCGATTGTCTCAGCTTCAAAAAGGCACTTGCTTGGTCAGATTGTCAGGCAGGCTTGCCTGAGACGTTCAAACAGTTTATCCAGGGCTTGAAGATGCCCTTCCTAGGTAGGGGTGTGGACAGTTATGTCATCCCAGTAGTAATCCACATTGTAGAAATCATCAATAAGCTTCTTCATGCAACATTTTAATGTTGCAGCAGAATTCACTATCCCAAATGACATTTTAAGGAACTCATATGAGGCATCGGGGGTGACAAAGGTGGTCTTGTGTCGGTCCTCTTCTGGGTACTTGTCTCCACTAAATTTATGGAACAGTTTTCCGGCAGTTGGTATTGGCTCTGGGTCAACCACGGTGAGTTTGTTTAGCTTCTGGTAGTCTAGGCATACCCTTTTCGTGTTATCTTTCTTCTTCATAACCACTATTCGTGAAGAATATGGGGATGTCGATTCTCTGATGACTCCCCTCTTTATCATATCATCAATGGCCTTCTTTAGCTCTTCACGCATGCTGCAAGGTAGTGGATAAGATTTACTCCTGACGGGATCTTCTGTAGTGAGGTTGATGTGATGCTCAATCAGGTTCGTGGTACCTGGAGCCTCTGTGAATAAGCTTGAAAACTGGTCTACACAGTTCATGAATTCAGCCTTTTGTACCTCCGTTAGGTTCAGGGCTAGAGTGACATCGGTGGATTCTTTGGCCATGTATCCACCTACCTCAACAAGGTCCTCATCGCAATTAGGGTCTGTATCAGGCTCAACATCTACAGTCTCGGCTTCTGGTATCATTTCTTCATCGCCGCACTTGCGACTTCTTGTTCATGATACTTCTTAAGCAGGTTTGCATGGTAAACATTTGCCTTAGCCTTCACTTTGACCTTGTAGTCGTTTGAACCGGCACTTCACTGACTTCATACGGAGCTTTCCACTGCATCAAGAGCTTGATATGGTCTGTTGGTAATTGCACAAGAATTTTATCACCGAGGTTGAACTTTCTCCCTTTTGCATTCCGATCGTAGTAATGCTTTCCTCTCTGTTGCGCTTTTTGGAATTCGCTGTGGGCGATTTCAAGGGTGTCTTCAAGCATCTCCCGGAGCTCAAAGACGTATTAGTAGCTGTTTTTCACTTCAGGTTCTTCGATGTCGCTCGTCCACAATTCCTTCAAGATACTTATCGGCCCACGCACGGCTCTTCCCTACAGCAACTTAAAGGGACAAAACCTGTTGACTCCTGAGGTACTTCACGATAGGCAAATAATAGTGGGTTGATGTAGCGGTGCCACTGTTTTGGCTGCTCGCTGCATTTGAACATAGTCTTCAGTGTGCCGTTGAACGTCTCTGAAAGGTCATTGCACATAGGATGATACGGGTCGTGTTCAGCTGCTTGATACTCAGCATGCGGGTTACCTCCTTCATGCAGTCTGATATGAACTTGGTTCCAAGGTTGCTAAAGATTTCCTCCGTCACTCCAGGCGACAAAACATGTTGACTAATGCCTCTGCGACAGTCTCAGTGTCAATGTCCTTAAGGTGTACAGCTTCAGGCTAATGGGTTGCAAAGTCCACAAGGGTCAAAATATAACGGTGCCCATCTTCATTAGGGGGACTAAATGGGTCGATTAGATCAATTGAATGGTTTGTAAATCAGTGGCATCTTCTGGAGGGGGCCTTTGGGTATGGACCCCTTGTTCACTGTTTTCTGTCATACATCACATGATCTACAGTGTCGATACCCATCACCTTAGATACCGGGCCTGTAGAAAGCACTCAGGATCTTGTCTGTTGTTTTCTTGACACCCCTGTAACCGCCCATTATTGGCCCGCTGGCTACTTCCATCAACTGCCGTCTAAAGGGCGAGGGTACCATGATCTGTCTAACTGACTTGCCATTGTTCATATGAGGGTGTTTAAAATGCGTTAAAGTACTCCTTCCTTACCTCAAAGAAAACTTCCTTTTTTCCTTTCACCATGGAACCCTCTCGGTCCCTGTAGCTCTTAAGACTGTCATCATCAAACTGCATCTTGACTAAAGTGTCTCTATCCACCACGCGACTTTCCCTGCTGCTTGAAACTTTCACACTTGGCTGTGTGACGTGGTCACAATTATGTTGCCCTTCTTTATGTCCGACATCACAAAGTCGAAATTTTAAAGATTAAAATCCTTAAATAGATCGTGTGTGATTTACTGTCTCCACTCTCATATTTAGTCTGGATAAGATATTCAATGCCTGGCAGGGGACAGGCAATAATAAGGGTGGTCCGTGGTCGATCCATTGAGTTGTCGGCCGCGTAGAAGTTCGTACTAAAAACGAAATACGCGCCATCACTGAAGAAATTTTCCTTTGCCGTTTGCTCCATCTCTGCGTTTTTTGTGCCGATTGCATGGTGTATTAGGGACGGACCATTAGAAAAGTGATGGGGGGGGAGGGGGGTAGGACTTTCCTGAGTTGCTCGAATTTTTTTGTGGTTTATCACCCTTTTTTCTGTCGCAAGAAACTGCTCGAACTTTTTACCCTTGATTTTCGCTTGCAAAATTTTATTTTTTGCTTTGGGTCCACCCCCTCCCCCCCATCACTTCTCTAATGATCCGTCCCTTAGTCCCCTCTCCTTCCCCGTCCGTCATCAGTAAAACCAAAAAATGATAATGTAAACAAATCGATTCCATCAGTAACTTGGAACCATAGGTCAGCCTTGAACATTTATCGCACAGTTTTTTTCCTTTTAAACAAAATAACAAAGGAGAGTCCATTTATAAACATTGTTTAAGAGCGATTGCAAGTAGAACGCAGACATCGCGTGAGTGCTGCCTGCGAAGCAGCAGAGAAGAGAAAACAACCCGACTTGAATGTTTGTTTGACACAATTCTTGGGCACCAACAAACAAATATCGCACTTCAGATATTACTTAATTTCTTAATTTGGCAAAATCAACCATCAGATAGACGATGGTCCGAAAGTTTGAAAAGGTGGTATGTTCAACCGTTGTTTTGGCGCTCACATTTCTAAGATGCACAAGCTAATGGTTTTACATAGTGTTTTAGGGATGATTTTTTCTGTTTGTTCAAGATTGTTATCGTTTTTCAATCAGAGGCACTTTCGAATAACTTGAACCTGAAAGAACCTAGTCGTGGTATTTCCGGTTCTCTTGCAAAGGCACTGCTCGACTGAAACTGCTGGGTTGGAGAAACAAAGTGTTATATTTTTTAAATTAAAACACATCAGAGCAAAGAAGATATTAAATTTTAGCTTTTAATCAAATATTTTTGTTGCTGAAGACCCCGAAATGCATTTTAAATTATTTGAAAGTTATCCCCAAAATACGGTCGATAAACAGCTAACTTTGACCATTTGTAGATAACACACCTTAATTATCAATATTTGTTATAGTTTTGCATTTTCCAAATTAAAAAAAAACTCGGTTTTATCAGTTGCAATAGATGTCTGTTTAACCTACAAAAACAAGCGAAAATTTATTTTTGACGTGAATACGAGTTTGTCGGTTCTTATAGACGGACAGCCTTTTTCTATTTCAAATGACAGACCCCGGGGTAACTGCAAAGGTGTACGCAAATATAACTCTGTTTTCCTAAGAAACTAGCCATGAATCCTTTTGTTATATAGGGGTTCAAGTACTTGAATCAACTAGTATTCCTTGTTTCTCTTCCTGACATTCAGTTGCGATATAGGAGAGGAACAAGTGTTCGTCTTCAAAATTACACAACTTATCTACATATTTTAATTGACAAAAGTCTTGGAGCGTATTGACAGCCACATTAGTTGCTCTTTGAGTTGATTAAAGAGTCCTTGTTTTTGAAGAACTGAACAATTTCATTTTCAATGGGGCTTGTTAATAGTGTTTCGGCTTCGCCGCTCTGTCCACTCCCAACTCCTACCGAAAACTTTTGGTGGCGTGAAACATCACACAACCATCTGCTATCAACCAGAATCCGGTTGTACGAAGAGTGGATAACTTTATCCACCGGATAGTTCCCTATATCCAGTGAATAGAATTTGCTCGTTGTCCAATCAAAATTAAGAACGCGCCAGTTTTATCCCCTGGATAGGGATTTATCTGCTCCATAAAGTTATCCACTCTTCGTGCAACCGGGTCCAGGGTGAAAGAAAAAGAGGCGCGAAGCGAAAAGATTAAAAAATAACAGGTCAAACAAAGCTTTGCGACACAGAAATTTCACTGTTACTTGAGAAGGGTAAGATATTTTTTCTTGCTGTTTGGTAGTGGTCATCTGTAAACACGTAGATAATTTAACAACAGTGTACACCTCACTGAAATAAATCAAACTGCTTTGAGTCTAGTTGTTGTCTAACTCGCGCGCCGCTATAAATTTGAAGTTATAATTCGCCCTAAAACTCAGATCTTTTAAAAATCCAACAAAATATATCCTAGCTCTTATAGGTGTCCAACATGGCTGGCTGAACTTATTCTGAACGTTTTGAGTTAGAGGGTAGAGGCAGTGTCAGGGAAGCAACTGATTGCTGAAAAGCAACTGACTGCCGAAATGCAGATTCAGCACTCGGCTTTCAAGTTTGAAAACTTTGCATATTTATTAACACTAAGCTAACACAGTATGTCTTTAAACCAGTGCTTGAACTAGAGATTGTTTCAACTTCAAAGGATGTGAGTAAATCGTAATGCAAATCGTGGTCCGTAAACAATTAACAAGAAGTTGACAGCCGAGTTAAGAGCCGAGTTTTTTAATTAACATTTAATTAAATTTTATGAAAGCCTACAATTCAGTGAAGTTTCCGACCAGCATGAAAATCGCCACTTTCTCAATGCCACTAAACTTGGAAGATCACATATTTACCTTAACAGTCTTGGCTTTACACTGAACTATTATTACATTGCACTGGTAAAGCCGCTCTCAAAATGTTCACACGCTTGACAACTGAAAAGCTTTTGATGGTCCCGAGCATCACACGTCCCGCAGGGGTGAGAACAACATCGTACCCAAGCTCTTCCCTCTCCCGACAGCCTGGGTACGAGGTTGGGGTGAAAACTTGCATAAACCAATGAAAATTAGATGTGTGACAGTTTTAGCGATGCATTGATCACGGGGGCCAGAGGCCGACAAGTACTTGTTTCCGGCTTTGACAGGGAGACACTTGATTTGACGACTGCTTCGTGTCGTTGGATTAACTACAATAGTCCATTTCACTGTTCCTGAAAGGTAACCAAGCTTCTACATGAAACCGAGGCGAAGGTTGAGTTCGCACAATTAGAGAAGTGCAAATAATAGACATGCTAATAAGTTTCTTTCTTATGATAATTATTTCCACTTCTCTAACTGTGCCAACTAGAGGCCTGGTTACCTTTCAGGAACTGTGAAATGGGCTATGGAGTGTACGCGTTAGATCTACTAAACGCGTTCTTATATATTGTATATATTAAATATAACTTTTTGTTGACTGTCACTTATTTTGGACCACATCAGTTATGCAGTAATATCTCTCAAACTGCTGTTGCTATGCGACAACCTGTTGTGTATATCTAAGAAAATACAAACCGATATTGTTGAACAGGTCAGTGTAACAATATATAATGTGTCCGCTGGTATCTCCACTGAAACACTGACATAAAGTGAATGGATGTTTGCAGAACTGGGCAAGAAAAGAATCAAACACGAAATGCAATCTTGCAACATATTGCGACAAGAGCAACCTGATCATTAAACCAGAAAAAGGGAAAGCTGTTTGGTGGTACAACCACGTTGTTAATGAAGACACCGGTAAGAATAAGTTAATCCATGAGTTATTCTTACATTCAATATAGTTTTATGTTCAAGTTTAGTGTTTGGAGATTTTTTATTATGCAGAAACAGTATTTTACACAGATCTTTTTCGATGTTGGCTGGTTAAACACAGAGACACGCACATGAACAAGAGAGAGATCGGCATTATGGCGTCATTGGGCTTGATAACCAAACTGAAATGGCTTCTGTGTTTAAAATATTCAAATATGCTGATTTCGGTATCAAAAAACGAGATACTTGAAAACGAGGATGGATGACCAAAGACCTGGAAAATAAAGTTCAAAAACGAGGACCCCCACAAATAATCCAAAACACAAACCAGTTGCAAATCAGGATATCACATTATTGCGTTCGACGTTAGGAGAGCGCCATCTGAAACTTGGCTTGTACCAAATCTGTGCCATTTTGAATAACTACACCAAAGCATACGCAACTTTTTTTTTTGCTTAAAAACTGGACAAAACGAATGTGGGCTCACAGCGAGCAGCAATTCAGTGGATGTCATTTTGTTCGTGAAGTTCAATTATTTCCAAATCAACTGGGTTATTATACTCGGCAGCCATTGAGCTAAATTGATCCCGACAGCGATCACAAACTAAATGAACTGAGACATGGTACACGGATCGACGGCCACTGTGCCAACAGAAAAGAAAAATCAATGTTGAATGTAGTTGCAGTACACAAGCTTTGACAAGATTGAATTTTAACTACAAACGATTGCATAATAAAGTTAAAGATTATAGTCATGGTTGGTGGGCAGCGCCCTGAGGGCAGTGTTAATACTGTGTAGAAAATTCTCTCGGCTCAGACAAGACTGAAGCGCTTTTAATAAAGACAATCGCTGTAGAAAAGGAGACCGCCGGGAACCATCTTGAGCCATCTTAACAATTTAGAGTGGACTGAACATCGTTGGAGTGAAGAAAAGATTAACAGTTATTATGTTTTTTCCGTATTGTATAGCAATTTTGTTAGTTTTTAAAATCGTTTTTTTGTGTTTGTATATCGTGTGCATAGCATAGAACGTATTGGGGCCGGATGATATATCGTTAATATTCTTTATATATAAGAAAATAATTAACAAAGTTAAACGTTTTCCATTTTATGTTTTGCTGTGTTGAAAATTGTGGAGCAACTTAAGAAATAAATCCTTAAGTTGTCAATTTTCATTATAATAGAAAATATTGTCATGTGTCGATTTTGAACATGAGCTTCATTTACGATACACTATGTCGAACGCACTCTATAATCTGGGATATCTACTAGTTTAAAGGCGTTTAGTATGTCTAGCTACGGCCCTAAATGGGTACTAATTAATCTTTTGACGCACGAGAAAGTGATGTTTCTAAATCCGAGTTTCTTCACGTGTTCATTTACTGACAGCATCAAAGCCGCTGCGACAATTACTTTTAAAGTTTTCATTTTACTACTGATGGAAAGTACATGCACTTGAATTATTTTCTGAAAAAGGCAAACTTTATGAGGGCTACGGAACTTGCGGTTCGTGGCACCCTTCTTCCACTGGACTACCAGCGACAGAAACTGTTTCGTTAACTCGAGATGTAACTCACCTACTGCACAATGTGAGAGCTGGCGGAAGTAGATCAACGGAGTCCCATCGGCTGAATTGTAAAGCTGAATGGCAGCTAACCCTCGAACGTCCAAGGAGTGTGGGGGTTCAGATTTCTCCGACCTAAAAATTGAAGCTTTGAAGCAATAAAATGAAACTTTGAGTACCTGGAGTCAAATTATTAACGCATCTTTTGATGTTAATTCCTTACGTCATCACTCAAAATGTATGAAAAATTAATTATGCAAAAATAATTGAAATAGAAAACTGTACCTTTTTGACAAAATTTGTTCTAGTTTCCTATTTTCCACTCTATTCTTAATTATTTGACACAGTAAAAACATGTTTTCTACTAATTTCAAGAAAATTGGCTGCAGGTTTGCTGAAAATAAAATTTTTAAAAATCCAAGATGACGGCCATGATGGCGTACATGTTGTGAAATGGCTGTTGCCATAGCAACAGTTCTTAATTAAAACTTGATTGTTATTATGAAAAGTAATTAGCTATCCAAAAGCTGCTTACATGGCAAAGCTTAATCTTTTGTGTGTAACCATTTGGGGAAATAAACCTTGGGTTAACTCGTTACGATAAATGGCTTGGTCGTCCGAGGGTTATTTGTTAACTTAAGCGGAATGACGTGGCTCAATGAAAGTGAAGTAGAGGAGTAACACTTTACCCCCGACTAAGGGAAAAACCTTACGGAAGAGCACTTGTTGCAGTCCTTTCCACAATGGAGAAAAATCCAGTCATTAACCTCTCTCGGGGGGGGGGGAGGGAGGGAGAGGGTTGTTGCAGTCGGTGTTTGCAGAAATCATTGTTATTTAGAGACGAAATGATGAACACAACCTAGGGTAGAAAAATACGAGGGATCCCAACTACTGTGAGCTTCATTTTATCTGTTGTAGCATAAGTAAAATTATTTAGTAAGTATAATTTTTACGTTTCGTACTGGTTTGAAAAACCCTGTGAAATTCCCTATATCGTAACTGAAAATTTTCATTTTGTGAACCGTTTTGACGCAAAAAAGGAATATATAACACAGGCGATAATATGATGCTCACTTTGCAATAGGAGAATCCGGTAAGACCTCGCATTCAACAAAATTAATGCAAATATGCAACGAGTTTCGTTGTGTTTTATGACTTCTCTAGCGAACTAAATACAATATTTGAAGAAGATATAGAAGAAATTATGTTGAAAAATGTGTCGCTTTACATGGCGTCTGAAACATAGGAGTTTGAACTGAAGTAGTAGAATAGAGTAATTATGCCCCCGATTTTCAATTTCCCCTAAGAATCAACGTTAAAATTTCAGAACATCCCCAAAATTTTAACGTATTCAAACCACGCTTAGTTTT
>JAOBRH010551349.1:2269-16180 GCA_027575125.1 Umimayanthus parasiticus | reverse complement strand
AGACCTTGGGGGGGGGGGGGGTACTCCCATATAGTTTGGGTGGGTGTGTGCTGCTGGGTTCGTGAAAATCTTACCCTTTACAAGACCAAATTTTGTGACCCTATACCAGACCAAAAATATTCAGTTGTTCTCGATTTCAGTCTTTTGTGAGCAATCCCGTTAAACGTGACCCTATATCAGACTAAATGGCTTGAATACCATACCCTTTACCAGACCAAATGGCTTGAAAACCATACCCTTTACCAGACCAAATGGCTTGAAAACCATACCTTTTTCAGCAGCACATTCTCGTATAGCCAATATAGGGAGTACCCCCCTGGGCGACCAGAAGTTGGGGGGGGGGCATCATGCTGAGCAGCTTACCAAGCTAAGTAAAATATCAGAGGATAACCCATCCCACCAGACAATCTGTCCATGTGCAAACTCACCTTGGTGGACTAACTCAAGTAAAATATGCAGTCACAAAGTAAAAACAAAGAAACTGTTGGAAAACAAGACAGTTTTGGTAACAGCTTCTATTCCTGGGGCGGATCCAGGGGTGGTTCGGTCAAACCCACTAAAGTGAAACGGAAATGTAATTTTACCATACTTTTTCTTGTGAAAAGAGGACTTGTTAAATGACAACAACAATTAGATAATGTAGGTGGACGTTTGTCCAACCCCCCTTTCAGTAAATCCTGGATCTGCCCCAGTATTCTGGTGGCATTCTAACATTTTGGTCCTCTCCTCTGTTAGTTAATGGTACAAGAGGCCCAACAGCATGCACTATGCAACAATGCAAACAGCTGTCCCATACAACAGAGCTGTCAAGAGGTTGGGAATTTTATGAAGTCCAAGATATCAGCATCACTATGGCAAAAAGCTCATTTGAAGATGAAACATTTACTGCTTCTGCTTCAGAAAACTCAGGAACTACAAATTCATTTATATGTGAAGGAATCCACGATATTCAAGGTTTGTGCAGGAAAATTCTGAGTGACAGGCTATGATTATAATTGTAATTTGAACCTTTCAATCAGGAAACAGAAGAGATAACTTACCTATCAGATTCATAAAATTAAATTTTTACATCCAAGAATGTACAATGTTTGGGAGTTTTGGTTCCAGCCCATGGTAGATCATGGTTACATTTGCACTGTCATGCCATCACTTTTATACAAGTCCCCCCTGGATAGCTGGTTTCCAACAGGCACAAGTATCTAGCGAGGGCTGCTGCCATTCTAGGAGCATTGTATAATGTTGTTATCAAAATTGGAGTGGACCAATGCACAAGGCATTGTACATAAAGTTAATTGTAAAAAAACTACTGGAACTTGTACAAAATGCACTGTAGTCACACAACTTGAAGACAGTTGGCAAGATAAAGTCTGTTAAGAATCTCCGGTCTTCCCAAATACATGTATAATTATATCCATCAGCTCAGAAACAAGTTTTTCAATTAAAGACAGAGACCAACGTAATAATTGGTAAAGAAACATGTTCAGCTACTCAACAGTTCATGGGTTGTCCACCACTCCTTTAAAGGGGTTAAATGTTTCTGGTACTGGGATTACTACAGATCAGATGATATGACTGGACTAAATCCCTTTGTTCACTTAAACAAACCATTCACTGATAAAAATATTTGCTCTTCATAATTCCATAGTATTTATAGTGAACACCCAAAAGCTTTTAAAGAAATGATCCCAAAGAGATCTTGTTGGAGATAGCAGTTCTTTTTAGTGCAATAAAAGCCAAAAAGCTACCCTTTCCATGACTTGCACTTTTTGTCAAAATTATCCAAGTTTTCTTAACACTTTCTTAAGCTTTCTTGTCAGTTGACCATAATACTTCAAATTAATGTATACTCCATCACCCAAGTGTGTCTAGACTTTCCAAAAATGACCAGGTCACCCAAGAAATTATTTCACTCAAAAATTATTTCACTCAATACACATCCAAAATTACCTGGTAATTATCAGTTTGACATTTAATTCTCATTTATGGCACAGTCCATTTTGAACTTGTATGTACATAGACATTATACAGCTGAATATTTACAAATCAACTGTCCCACAACAAACAAACTCAGATCCAAATGCTGAACAAAACAACTTTACAAAACCCTAACGATTAAGTGTGTCAGCATTCATTGCAGAACTTCCTAAGCTGGTGTTGAGCCTGGAATTCCAATCACATAAAATTTTACAATTCAACTGGAAAGCAGTCATAAGTAATGTATTCAATGTAACTTTTTTCCTATTTACATAATAGTCAAAGAGGTTAAATTAAATCTAATTTCTGCATACTGTGAAGACAGCTGGAATTTTGTATTTTATATCGTGTAGTTTTGCAATTTTTACATGCTATAATACACCACTCTTTGACCAAAAAGCTAATATTTGTATTTACAGCATTGACATTTCTGTACAGTTTCAGCTTCACTCTGAAGCAGTGTTCAATTATCTTTGATAAGTTTTCAGATAAGCTCCCAAGGTGGAAATATTTTGTAGTAAACAAAACAGCAGTCAGTTGTGGATCCAATTAATCTTCACTTTGAAGAAGTCCTCAGCCATCTCGGGTCTGGAGACTAGATGGCTCACGTCAGAGGCAATGTTCAGTAGTCATCAGCCAGACCAGTTTAATATTTATGCCTGTATATAAAGAAAGAGATTTTCGATTAGCCGCTTTCGCTGGCAAAAGTTCAAATGTTATTTTACACAGTCACACCACCTTATATAGCAACCTCATCCGCCCCCCCCTAAATCCGGTGACAAATTTGGGCTTTAAATTTCAAGTATTTCAGAAACTAGCGTCACTCCTTGTTATATATGGAGATATCAGGAGATATGCAGGATGGCTTAAAAATTAAGGTCAGGATTATTCAAAAGCAAGGTCAAATTTGAAATGACGAGTATAAACAAAGTTGACAGGCTATATTTCTTCGACTTTTGATTTCCAGAGGGAGCAAGTCACACAATATCGCGTGGCGTTCTCAACGAAAAAGCAAAAAGCCGGGGACAAAATAATCCTAATTATCGAATTTAGCGTATTATACAATCTAAAATAATATGACCACAGATCCAAAGGCTTTTCAATTCTACCAATATTGTACTCAAATCGATGGAATTATAATAAAAACGGTGAATGATAATACCGCTTTATTAAGAACAACAGCTTGCGAGACCAAAACAAGAATTGGAGAAAAGAAACAAAACTCCTGGCTCAAGAGGATTAAACCGTTTTGTTTTCTCCTTTTGTGTGTTTTTGTTTTGAACAGCAAAAAAAGGCCCAAATCGTGACAAGTCTGCTGTTTTCGGTTTCGACAACAAAAGCGTACATCGAAAACTCGAGCGGTCCGCACGAACTGCACTTTGAAGTTGTCATTCCATGAGCTCAATATATTAAAACAGTGATAATTCTTACCGGACTGCCACTCGCACTGGCGTTATCTGTGCGTAAAACCCCCTCGAGACGTGATTGAACTTGTTGGCGTCTTCCTCGTCGTCTTCCCGGTAGGGGTTCACAAGTCGGGGAGCTTGATGCGCTTGATTGCTTCTTTTTTTTGCTCAGAAAATCTGTGGGCAGAAACACAAGAAGAAGAATGATTGTCAACGATGTACTAAGATATAGCCATATGCAGTATTGTTCATAGCAACACAGCGCCACTCATTTGACAACACGTCGGCAAGAACGTATCTTGTTTCATCGCAGAAAAAATGGAGTTTCAGTTTGACAGCGTATTTTGACGACAATCGTCGACTGCGGGTATGCGAATAGAAATTTAGGAGAGGTTTACCCTCGGTCTTATAGAGAATCACAGCCTTTCAATTTCAACTTGCTTTTATCGTTGTCAGATGTATAGTTCAAGGTTTTTCGTACACTGATCATTTTCTCATTTACAACCGTTGATCTGTGCTCGGGTTACAAAACTGTTCTGCTCCCCATCACCTCGGAGTCACCTCGTCAAAACACACCAAAAAGAAACACCTGAATTACCTGTAATTTTTCCTGATGAAGGTCGTTTCTTAGTTGTAGAGCTTCTCGCAGAAAGTCCCTTGTCGTTCGCCAAAAATTCAAGTTCCGGTTTCAAAGGTGCTAAGTTCGCCGGCCGTCCCTCAAACTTCTCTTTCGGCTTCGCTGCTGCTGTGTCGCGACTTCTGTTCGACTCTTCGATTCTACTACAAACAGAACCAGAACTCGCAAACGCTTCGGTCTTCGATTCCTTGCTTCTGACACTGCACCAAAGATATCTTCCTTCCAGCGGCTGGTCATTCTCGAAGTCAAAATTCCATCGAGTAGTAGTTTCCTTAGTCATCTTCGTCAATTCTCTCTTTAAATCTGAATGCATTTGCGAATGGTCTATGGGCCCAAAAAGTTGTCGGCACACCGGACGACTGGGAGTAATATCAATACGTTCTGGTGATCGACAAATCGGTCGAAATGTAAATTCATTCGATGTCATGTCTGCAAAAAACGAAGTCTCGCAGTTTCTCGAACAAGAAGTATGTTCACTCCGTAGTAGCTTTCGTTCTTTGAGTTGTAGGAAATGAATCGTGAAATATAATATTGTCAATTTCATGCATGTTGCTCGTCTCTGATTGGACGATCAGCTCTTTCCATGAGAACAATACAAAAGGTGATCATTTTGGCGCGAGGTCATCTTTCGGCCTCAAAACACGCGCAAACACGCTTACGCGGCCATTGTCCTGCATCAACCAATCACAATGCGTTCTGCCAGGTGTTGGACCAAGAAACGTCGATGACGTTCTTTACTCAAGTGCCGCAAAATGCCGGCAGAAGTTTCTCTCAAAATCAATTGCTGAGCACCAACCTGGAACAAGCAGAGAAGAACTTTACAGCCGTGCTATTTTTCTTTTTGTTAATCTTGTAATATACTGGAAAACAAACAAAGTAATATATATCGGAAATCCTGTTTCAGATTATACACCTGGGCACTGTGAATGTGTGTTGACTTTGTGTGGGCAACAATTAGTAATTGGACTGACACGTGCGCCATTTACAAATGAAAAGAAATTGTCAGAGCATTTTGTACAGCGCAAAAATTAAAGAATTTCGCAATTGTTTTACAAAGGCCCATAGGAATTTAAATTTCTATCCTCAGCTGCACGGAAAAATTCAAAAGGCGCTTACACTGCATCGCCATCACCCCAAAAGGTTTTGTTAAAGTAAAAAAGCAGCATTACTTAAAATTGTTACTTCCTAGATTCTCTGAAGTATGACTGAATTCCAGTTTGTTTTGGGCCGTACTTTTTCTCCTGACCATTGTCATCTAAATTCCGCCACGTGTCAACATGACATACAGTGTAATAGACTGCAAATTGACAGAGTGGATCGGCATCAAGAAATGAAGTATCCGCATTAAATGATCCGTGAAATGAGATTTAAACCCCCTATTTAAATTCTCGTCCAGCCCGTTTTGTCTCGGACAGCATCATGTTCTAATCCCCAATTTCTAAACCAACAGCCGCACCACAAGTGTGTGTATGAGAGAGAGGAAGACAGGGAGACATGAATTGCATTTAATTCACAGACAGGTACATTGTGAGTTTTGGAAGTTGAAAAGCCTTGGATTAAGTTGTTCAAAATATCGTCATACTACCACGTGGAGCAAAACAAAACAATATAAATACCGAGAAAAATCAATAAAATCACCTGTGTCAACACGTAGGTAATAACTTTAATATCTTCATCCCGTAATGGGCTAGCCCTTTAAGTGTGTGGCTCCTTGATGGTTTTGACCTTTTCAATTTATAACATGTGATAAACTTTTCTTGCCGGCTTCGTTATCGTTTCAGAAGTATTCTTTGTGCGTCTACATTTTGTTAATTTTGAAGGCACAGAAAAACTTTTGCGAAATTTTGGCTTTCTTTCTTTGTTCTGCAGTGTTCTTTGTCTGCGTCAGAACGCCACGTGTGTCGACAGTTATGCATTGTTTGTGGAACAAAGATTTGACGTGCCAATAAAACTCTTTAGAATCAAAATGATAGATGTAAAAATATTATAAACCATCAAACATCATATCAAATAAGTGTGCCACCCTTTACTGTGATAAATGACAAGGTAATGAGCAGGAAAAACTGACGTTTTTCCTTGTCAAATGCAAATTGCAACTTTCGGAGCAAAAAATAAGTCAACTTGAGACAAAGTTTTTGCATGTATGAAAGTGGGCGTTCTTGGCAAACGTACACTATCAGCGGTTGGAGTTAGTGCGTAAAACTCGTCAAGGCTCAGTCAAGCAAGCATAGAAATAAAAGTATATATAGTCTTAAAAAAGCAAGAATTACGTTTGAAGTGTTACAGGATTTATAGCAAAAGAGAACGTCGGCGTTTTGAAAATAAAGATGATTTTGTGAATGCAGGAAAAAGCCGCGGAAGGACAGTGTAGATGTTCTTTGTTGGTTAGTTTGGTCCAATTTATCTATGAACTGACATGAATAGTACTGAACTATTCACAGCTGCACAATGGCGGAGTTTGGACGTCCACGGCATGTAGTCCAGCTTGTACAAGCAAGTCTGGGTTACAGTGCTAGAGTTGCGAAATAGTGTGTGTTCAATATATATTTAGATAGCGATGAAGATTGTTGGCCGATCCGATACTGAAACAGAAAGAAAGTAAAAAGTGTTTCTGAAAGAAAAGAGCGTGTGTGCATGAAAAACTGAGTTAGCACTAGCCAGCTTGTGTCAGCAGGTCGGCTTGTTTGAACTCCGACTGATGAACTATAGTTTAGTCAACTTTATACACAGTTCGCCGCTATGTGTATTTGGAAAAAAGAAGACAACCTCGTGCATCCAGTCTTTGCAATTCGCGGGTCTGTGATTGATTTGCGTGTATCAGTCTCACTGTGTCTCGGCCAGTCAGCTATAATTGAGAGCTACGTAGCAAGTACTAATAGTGTAATGTCTAATATAAGTACTTATATGTTATTGTATCAGTAGTGATCGCTTCTAGTTATACCTATTACCTCTCACGGCTGACTTCAGTTGTAAACCGCTTTGTTTTTTTGGCGATTTTGTGTCAATCAAGTTTTGGTGTGAATCTGCCAATTGCTAGACTGCATCTTGAAGCATTTTCATATTAGCAGGCTGTTTTTTTTCAATTTTAAAAACGTGTAGTTTATCAACAAAATGCGATATACGCTTGCTTTCCAACCTTCACTTTGACAAACGTTCGATATAAACTTTTGTTGACTTTGTTATCTGGCTTAACCACCGACGAAAACAACCAGGTCTTTTTTTTCTAAAAACTAGTTTTCCGGTGCTTTAAAAGTGTCCGACACGACTCGCATGTTTAAGCCTATGCATGCAGGTCCTTTCATTATTCTTGAACTCACGTCATTCTGTTGGCAGATGTTTCTTAATTTAAACTATCTGGAAGACTAGCTCTTTGAAAAGCTGATGCGCAAAACGTCACATTTCCACTAAATGTTACGGAAGAAGCTTACCGCCCGCATACGATTGCTGATAAAACCACACATGTTTCAGAATACTCAACTGAGCGCCGGCTCATTCCGACACTGCTTGTAGGATGTGATTGAAAAGTGCATTCAGGTGTGTTCAGCTGAACAATTGCCACATTTCAAAACTCAGACACAAAACGACCAGTAATTTTGAACAGCTGCTACAACTGTTCATGCTTGCTCTGAAAACCGGCCCTTGGCGCGCGAAATAGTGAATTAACAGATGGGCAGTTTGTTCTTTGTTATAACTCAATTTATTGACTGGACATGGTCAATGCGAGTTCAATTCCTGTCGTCAAATGTAACAGATAATTAATTTCCAGTTAAACATAGAAACCATCAGCTTGTCGGAATCCAGGGAACAGGGAATAAAGAGATACTGTTTATATTACATGTACTCAAGACACTGTGAATCATGAATAGTTTTTTGGGCACTAGTGTTTCTTCAGACAAAAGAGACCAGTTTTTGTCCGCTGACGAAAGCCCAGCTGCGTGTAGACCGGGCGTGGACGGCCTTTTGCCTGCAGACTGTGGGCCATGGAAACATGGTATTGCCAAGCATATGACAAAGCTCCGCACAAAATTTAGTTGGTCTTTAGTTTTTAAATTTATAGTTTATTTCATGGCAGGCGAATGCAAACCTTTTTTGTGAATTAAGATGCTGAGATTCCAGTATCAATAGAAGACCTGTTTTATAGAGCATGAATGCTTTTGCACATAAATCCTGGCGTTGAGGGCCTAATACAACAAAACTAATAAGTTTGATTAAAGCTAGCCGATTTTATACAAAGAAACTCAAACGAGAAAACTTTAACATGTACATGTACAGATAGGTAGTTTAGATTCTACTCAAAATTATAAACAAAAACGGTTTTTATACCCTCTCAAATGAATAAGCTTCTTATAAGAATGTTGCTCGGAAATATTGAAAGTTGCTCAGTGATTAGCCATTCTTTCTAAAAATTATGCTTCATTTCAGCCATTCCTGACATTATATATTGAAGTACTAACACGAAATGATTCCTCACTTGAATAAAATCAAATCTTTGAAATTCAGCCGCAGAGATGATATAGCATTCACTCATTTTGACTCAATTTACGAAGTACATGCATCTGCGGTTTTCCGCCGAAAAGACGATTTTCCGCGATTAAAAATGTGTAACGTTTTAGTTATAGCAGATTCAATTCTTAACGTAATTTACAAAGTAAAATATCGCTGTCCTATTTCAGGCTGGTGGAAATACGGTATATTGTATGTATATTCTCGTTTTTTGTGTAGGAACATTGAGGCTGAAAAGTGCGAACATTTGGAAAATGCTTAGAACATATTTAAGGAGGAAACTCCTTGAAACTCTATTTCTATAAGGTTTGATATCGTGAAAAAGCAGTGGAATTTGACATTTGATTATACCGGGTAAACAGGCGATAGCACTGAATGCATTGGTTTTAATACTTATGAACAGTATTCGAATGTATTGCTCCATAGACTATTATCAAGACTTAGAACCTTTAGCTTGATTCCCAAAAAGGACGTTCTAGTTTAAAAAAAAGGGGGGGGATATGTTCGGGAGCCCAGGCCTTAGAGCAAAACAGTGGCTAAAAACAAAGTGACTGACCAGCTCGTTTATTTTATTTGCCGTCTCGATCGGACAGCTACCTTAGCTTTCTCTTGACCATGTGTCTCGATCAATCCACTAGTAGTCACACAGTTTACGTTTAAGCCCAAAGAAACGCGACCAAAAACTAGCAAGTTTGCAAGGCCGGCGAAATCAGGTCTAGTTTTGATGGGAAATGCCGATATTTTGAAATTTAGACGAAGAAAGGCTCAGTTTGGCCGCCTTAGCGAACGCCAACACAAGGACTTCTTGCTTGTGCAATGTTCTTTTTTCGGTTTACCGTATACAGGTATGGGACGCATGCGCAGAGCCGCTACGGTGGAGTCTTCTTTAAAAATAGCTGCTTGTTTTGTGTTGAACTTTATTTATTGACGTAATGCCTCAATGTACATGTGGCGCTTCAACTTTTTACAGCCGTATTTAGACAGCAATCAGTCCCTATTTTTCCTCTTGATTTCTTCCAGCCGCGGAAAAGACATTGCGAACACTGGCGCTATTCGTCGAGTCGCGGAAAAGACATTGCGAACACTGCTGCGCGCCAGCGTTTCGCAGTCTTTTCCGCGGCTCGAACTCAAAAGGAAAAGTAGGGACTGCTCGCAGTCTAAGTCATATTTTGAACACTACGTTTTGTGTGCCAGCTAGGATGAATGACTTTAAAACAAGGCTTCTCAGTAAAGGTCTCAGTCTTACTACAATCCAGTAACATTCCAACTTTTGTTAACCTGCGGTGAAACGAAATTTATTCAGAGTATAACTATAATCTGCCAGTTGGAGTACTCAGAATAAACAGGATTTTACAAAACAGAATGCAATTAGTGTGAACATAGGTCCAAGACGGAAGAAAAAAGACAGTCAAAGACAATCTGGGCGCAATATCAAGAGTTCAATTCCCAGTCGGACTTGATTTGAATCTGGGCTTGAGTTTTCTCAAACTTTTTGTTTTCACGTTAGATTGTTTATTTGAAGTTCAAGTTTGGAATCAGTTTTTGTTTACACAACCATTTCTATAGAATGTGGATCTACTATAGCTATAAATTTTTCAAAACAAAAACACAAGAGCGATTTGCATGCCAATAGCGTTGTACAAATGTACACGTTTATGCAAACATTCGAAATGTGTGATGGTCACTGAACCAACATAAAAACACAACCTTGACCTTTCTTATTGATCGATTAAACTGGTTCATGTCATGAATTTCTTTTGGTCATGAAATGTCACGAGTATTTGGAAGGTGATCGGAAAAGGCAAAACACTAAAAACTAATTTAGTAATTAAGTTATTTTCTGCTCCTCACTAAATATGTGAGAGGCATGATGAGGTAACGTTCCCATGTGAAAAATTCATTGGTTGCCAAGATATTTGTTCAAAACACCACTGCGGAACAACGAAACAACATGACCAATTATGTTAATATTGGTACTGTACAGCACAGCACAGCACAGGACAATAAAATAACAAAACCCAAAGCTACAAAAGTTCGAAAACAGTCTGATTTTATCCAACGTTCCTGACATCATAAGGTATTTTTCCACAACCGGTCGTTGTCATTGAAAAGACAATCGGGACGAAAATATTCAAAATTTAATTTGCTTTTTAGTTTGAGGTGAATAAAGTTCTAGTCGGCATTGTTCTCCGGGCTAAAAGCTGATCACTCAAACTAATCCCAGAATTGTTCAACAGCAGCAGTCAATAGTAACAACAGCTGCACAGCTGAACTTGGCCGACTTCATGGCTCAAGCCAGCTGGGGTGCCGTTTTGTAAAGCAGACTTTAAGTCTAACGAAAGTGCGTGTTCTTTTTACAGCGGCATTGCTATTAGGCAAGTAGGCATTTTCTCAGGGTTGGCGGAGGGATAGTTGATTGTTTTTCAGGCTATAATTACGTAACAAAAATAGAACCAAGCAAAAGCTTCTTTACTGCACTAATCGGACGAAGGCTGTAAAAAGCAGTTGCCTTAACTGAAAGGAAAAATCGGTGATCGTCTCGGAGCATTAAAGTCACAGCACCTGAGCACGGAGAGTAGGGGGTGGGAGGGTTGCTTGAAACATGAGCTCAAGACTGAAGCTAGCCGATTAAGAGCCCTATAAATTTCAATCAAAAAGGTTTGTGAAACTTATAGCTCAGTTTTAAGGATGCAAAATTTAATGAATTGCCATAACAATAGGTCTGATTTAACTAATAACATTGCCGAAGCAGTGCATGAAAAACTCTGAGAACATTTGCTAGAACCTCGATCGATATCAGCCGATGAACTACAACTTGTGCAATTATATAATTCGTTAAACCAGGCAATGCAATAGAGATTTGGTAGCTTAGTATAGCAATAGCTTGGTATATGCAATATTAAGGATGAAATTAGTTGGAATTAACTTTTTCCATTGCAAACATATTAACTTTTCTCACATGAATAGGTGGGAAATTGATCGAATAACAATCCTAACCTATAGGAAAAGAGTGCAGTTAGAATCTTACTCAATTTCAGAAAATCTCCAAAAAGAATATAAAACTGAGCTATGACATGAATAAAGAATACGCTACGTTATATCAAGTTTTACTCTTTTGGAAACAAACATTATGCCAAGGAGGTCAAAATCATTGATCGGAGCAAGGGATATGGTTCAGCAACCGACCACCATCGGGGCAAGGGAGCTGGCTCAGCAACCCACCACAGTCGGCGCATGCGAGCTGGCTCATCAACGCTCTTACAAAATAAACCGGGTTTCTAATAAGAAGTAGAGTGCACAACTTCGGAATAATTAATATATAACGCTAAGATGGTAACTCCATTTTGCCACGCAGCAATTACATATACCACAGAGAGACAGACTGGCTACTAACCAAGCTCGGTCTATTTTTGGTCTCATGGCAAGAAAAGACTGTAATGAAAAATAAAGAAATATTTCAAATCAACTTTGTACATGTACAACACCGTGGCTCAGCAACCCACCACAATCGGGGCATGCGAGCTGGTTCAGCAACCCACCACGGCACCATCGGAGCAGGGGAACTGGCTCAGAAACCAGGGACCGCAGAGCTACTTTAAAAGAGGGAGGGAGGGGGAGAATAGTGACTCAAAGTGGGGGTGCTGAAAACACTTTTTATCAGTAACTCTTTATAGTTTTCAAAAAAGTGTGTGTGGGGGACGGGGAGGGGACTGAAGCCCCCCAGCCCCTACCCCTCCGCCGGCCCTACAACCCATCACAATCGGGGTAGGAAGATGGTTCAGCAACCGACCACTATCTGAGCTGGGCAGATGGCTCAGCAACCAACCACAATCAGAGCAGGGGAGACGGTTCAGCAACCAATCACAGTCGGGACAGGGGAGATGGTTCCGCAACCGACCACCATCAGGACAGGGG
Organism: Umimayanthus parasiticus; assembly: GCA_027575125.1. NCBI lineage: Eukaryota > Metazoa > Cnidaria > Anthozoa > Zoantharia > Parazoanthidae > Umimayanthus > Umimayanthus parasiticus. Next base: position 3,745 of record JAOBRH010551349.1, on the reverse strand, counting down.
AGATGGTTCAGCAACCAACCACAATCAGGGCAGGGGAGATGGCTCAGCAACAAACCAGAATCAGAGCAGAGCAAATGGTTCAGCAACCCACCACCATCTGGGAAGGGAAGATGATTCAGCATTAAAGCACCATCAGGGCGGGGGAGATGGCTCACCAACCGACCACCATCTGGGCAGGAGAGATGGTTCAGTAACACACCAGAATCGGGACAGGGGAGCTGCAGGCTCAGAAACCAACCACCATCAGGGCAGGGGAGATGGCTCACCAACCGACCACCATCTAGGCAGGGGAGATGATTCAGCAACAAACCACAATCAGGGCAGGGGGGATAGTTCAGCAACCGACCACCCTCTGGGCAGGGGAGATGGTTCAGCAACCCACCAGAATCGGGACAGGGGAGCTGACTTAGCAACCAACCACAATCAGGGCAGGGGAGATGGTTCAGCATTCAACACAATCTGGGCAGGGAGATGGTTCAGCAACCAACCACAATCAAGGCAGGGGAGATGGTTCGGTAACCAACCACAATCAGGGCAGGGGAGATGGTTGAGCAGCCGACCACTATCTGGGCAGGGAAGATGGTTCAGCAACCCAACAGAGTCCGGACAGGAGAGATGGTTCAGCAACCGACCACCATCAGGGCAGGTGAGATGATTCAGCAACCAACCATAATCGGGACAGGGGGATGGTTCAGCAACCGACCACCATCAGGGCAGGTGAGATAGTTCAGCAACCGACCACCATCTAGGCAGGGGAGATGGTTCAGCAACCCACCAGAATCGGGACAGTGGAGATAGTTCGACAACCAATCACAATCAAGACAGGGGATATGGTTCTGCAGCCAACCACATCTGGGCAGGGGAGACGGTTCAGCAACCGACCAGAATCGGAACAGGGAAGATGGTTCAGCAACCGACCACCATCTGGGCAGGGGAGATGGTTCAGAAACCCATCACCATCTGGGCAGGAGAGATGGTACAGGAACCGACTACCATCGGGGCAAGAGAGATGATTCAGCAACGAACCCGAAACAGGGCAGGAAAATGGTTCACCAACCAACCACAGTCGGGACAGGGTAGATGGTTCAGCAACCTACCACCATCAGGACAGCGGAGATGGTTCAGCAACCAACCACAATCAGGGCAGGGGAGATGGTACAGGGACCGACCACCATCAGGGCAGGGGAGATGGTTCAGCAAACAAACAACCATCTCGGAAGGGGAGCTGGCTCAGCAACCAACTACCATCGGGACAGGTGAGATGGTTCAGCAAGAAACCACAATCAGGGCAGGGGAGACGGTTCAGCAACCCACCAGAATTGGGATAAGGGAGATCATTCAGCAACCAACCACAATCAGGGCAGGGGGATGGTTCAGTACCCGACCACCATCTGGGCATGGGAGATGGTTCAGCAACCGACCACCATATGGGAGGGGGAGCTGGCTCAGAAACCAACCACAGCAGGACGGAAGATG
>JAOBRH010550238.1:0-16183 GCA_027575125.1 Umimayanthus parasiticus | reverse complement strand
CATGAGAAAGGTCTATTGTTCGCAGGAACTGAAGCGTAACTGAGAAATGGGCTATTATGAACACATCTTTTGACGTTAATTAAATTACATCATCATTTATAATTTGTGCAAAATTAATTATGCAAACTAGAGTTTGAATAAGAAAACTGTAACTTTTTGACAAAAGTTGTTCTAATTACTTCTTTTCCACTCTATTCTTAATTATTTTCCTATTTTAGGCTGTAAACACATGTTTTCTACTAATTTCAAGAAAATTGGCTGCAGTTTTGCTGAAAATAATCCAAGATGGTGGCCATAATGGCAGACATGTTGTGAAACAGCTGTTGCCCTAGCAACAGGTGTTAATTAAAACTTGATTGTTGTTATAAAAAGTAATTAGCTATCCAAAAGCTACTTATATACCAAAGCGTGATCTTTTTAATCTGGAACCATTTGGGGAATTATGAGGGGTCCAATTGACCCCCCTCCCCTTGGGTTAACTTGTTACGATAAATAGCTTGGTCGTTTGAGGGTTAAAGCATGTGGAATCCCAACTATGCTAATTAAGGTTGTTTTCAGTTTTTAGGCGTGCTTTCACTTGTTTGAACACAAATGCTGTGCTTCAAATCACAAGTCAAACATGCACCACATTGATTGGAGGACTTTAAAAAGTTTGCATTCTAAATACAGTTTCCTCCAAAAAAAATTACTTCTGAATGGTTTATCCAGTGTGTTTTAGCACCGAAGGTTTCCTTTTTGGTTCATTTACCTAAATCTAGAAGTAACTGCCACATTAATGCTAGTATTTCATGTCATATAATGGTAGTCAAGAATAACTCATAACATATTTTCTGTAAAATATTGCACTGGTTTTCATTCCAGAACTAAGTTTATTTGTATTGATTTTTCTGACATGAGCACCCTCGAGAAAGTTGGTTAGATTTATTCCTACATTCATGTTCTACTCCTTGTCAAATAACACATACCTGGGATCATTCCCTCTATGACTTTTTTCCTACAGCAACAAAAACTTTTTTAACCTACATGTATCTATTAATCTCTGTACTTTGATTTATTTAGAGAAGGGTCTGTAAAACCTTGTTCACTTTTCTATTGTGGAAAATGTAGCAGATAAGAAATTTCTGTTTAAACTGATATCTCTCACAATTCACACTTACCCAATGTTTTAAACTTTGCCAGTAGCACACATACACTAAATAATATCCTACTTAACTCTTCCTAGTGTAAAAAGAAGTATGAAGTCCAGCCCGAGTATTTGGGCACCAATGGAGGTACTCTACACGAGTACCAAATGGAGGGGCTCAATTGGCTTCGCTTTTCTTGGGCCCAAGGCACAAATACCATACTGGCTGATGAGATGGGACTGGGCAAGACAATACAAACAATCTCTTTTCTTTATTCACTGTTAAAAGAGGTAAAAACTGCTTTTTTTTTGCTTGAGTTAAGTCTGTGTAAGTCAACAAAAACTTGGGTGTTCTTGCCTTGGAATTTGAAATCTAAGTATTAAAGTAATCCAACTTAATTTCCAAGAGGGCTGAGGAAATGGAGGTTCTGATATATTGTGGAATCGTGCATTGAATTTTGAAATTTTATGTTTCTAAAAGCGTTCAAGATCCAATCTTGTCCTTGAAGTAAGTTGAAAACAGGTAAAGGAGATTATGTCGCCAAACTTTTAGATTTTATATGTTCTCTGTAGAATTTGTGCGTGTATAACTGTAAGAAAATCGATTAATAGCTAATTACTGTATATTTGTATTAGTATAGTTAATTGTGATTTCATTCATAAATCGAAGACGTTTTTTGTCTAAAGCTAGACAGTGTTATTCTGAAATGTAATTCAGAGCACGGCTGTACATGTAGGACTGAATCTTAACGAACTATTTTTAAGAGTACTGCTTCTCTGTCTGTAAGAATAGTATATATAGTTATTTGCAGTTGTAAGCATAAAGGTCATAATTTAAGTAGTGATTTCTCAGACAAATATTTTTTTCTATCACCTTTTGCCTTGGTATCAAATATATTGACCATTTTCACAAAGTTAGGACTTCTAGAACAGTATGACAGCTGTAGTAGGCAAGTATCTTACTAATATAAAACATGTACTCAATTAGTTGACTTTATTCTTTTTATGAAGGGACATTCACAAGGCCCATTCCTCATAAGTGCCCCACTGTCAACAGTAGCAAACTGGGAGCGCGAGTTTGAATTCTGGGCACCTGACATGTATTGTGTCACATACACTGGAGACAAGGAGTGCCGTGCTATGATAAGGTATTGTATTATATTATAATTTCAAACTTTACACAAATTACTTTCTTAGTTTTAGCATTTTTTGTCATTACATCTGTATTCGTTTTCTTTCATATCAAATTGGGTGGCGTCCTTATCTGAACCACACAACCTCGAAGATGACATAAATTTCCACGAACTTCTGAAGTAGAAGTACGCTTGTGTTTGTGTGTCTGATTTTGTTGGGAGGAGGGGGGGGAGCTTGTCACTGTAGGAGTTTTGCATTTGGAAATAATTTAGCTGTTAATTATTTGACAAGTTACCCTTTTGCTGACAGGTAGAAGTAATTCCGAATGCAAGTTGTAAAAGTTTAATGATGTTCAGATGGCTTTGAAGTCACATTTCTATTTACGTTTCAAACTGAAACTGAATGTTGGTGAACAGTTCCACACTTTGTAGTTGTCAACCTTCAGAACTACACGTACTTTGTGCCAGAATTTGTTGATCTCATTTTTGTAGAGGAAGGAAATTTCATTTGGTGTACATGGTTTTGAAAGTTTATAACACAATGTATAATGTTAATCTTGTACAATGTCAGCTTTTCTGTTTAATTACACTCTTTAGAAATACTGAGTTTTCCTTTGACGAAGATGCCATAAGAAGTGGGTTGAAGGCTTACAAACTGAAGGTAACACTTGTCCCTAAGTAATAGTTGTTGCTCAGTGTTGCCATGGTCAATGGAAAGCCACGGAAAGTCAGGGATATTGTATTGTGGTGGAAAAGTTAGGCAGTTTTACTTTTAGGCAGGAACGAGCTCCCACTGTTGAATGCACATTGAACATGTTCACAAGAAACTGAAGAACATATAAAGTTGACTGTAGTCTTCGTATAAACTTCGTTCAGACTTTCAATGATAAAGTCAGTGAAAAATTGCTGCAGGTCTGGGAAATGCCAGGGAAAAGTCAGTAATTTTTTATCCTGATGTGCGGCAACCCTGTTCTTTGGCTGCCACAAATGTGCGGTAGTCAAGAGAACGCTTTTTAGAGACATCTGAAGTCGTCTCACAGTGTGGAGCCACGTACATGTATGACCTTTGTTGGTGAATGATTTTGAGGATGCCATGGATGTAATGCTCGTGGAGTGAGGATATCGCCTGGGACAGTTCTAACAAAGATGTCTGATTTTGCTAAAAAGTGTAACCCACATTACATTCTTAGTTGAAGATTACTGCTTCAGCATAAAATGTAAGAGTTGAAAGCACATGTTTGAGACATTGGGGATATCCAGCTAGTTGAAGGGATTAACCAGGAATTAACAAGGTGTAAGCAGAACAGGAAGGACTGCTATTGCTGTTTGGGCTCATTGTGTATTATCTGTCCCATTAAACAGGGAAGTTGTTATTGGGGGATCACTTTCAAGCTTCCTGCAAATGTAATCACAGAAGATTAAAGAAACATCAGTTTCGTTAATTGTTGTTGTGGATTCCGGTTATGATAGCGTTATTTTTATATTTGTCTCTTAAGAAGGAACGGGGTGAATGCAATTAGTTGATTAGTTGATGCAATGGCGGAGTTAGGACACAAGGTTCCTTTCTTGAGTTCAATTTTTGTTATTGACAAGAATTTTCCTCTTTGAGTTATCTCTTTCACTTAGATTCACATTTCCCAGTTTTGCGTGAATCGTGGCGTGTCTTAACACGAGCGTCTTACCAGTCTGGAGAGTCTATACTTAACAGATCAAATAAAGGACCAAGAGTACAGCTTAGTGTACACTGTTAGTGTTTATACACATTCTAGAAAGTCTGAATCGATTTTTGTTGTAAGCAACCTTTCTTGATAAGTTTCCAGAATGAACGTTCTGCTAAAAGGTAAAAGAAGTTTTCATCAGATTTTATGTTTTACTTGGTAGAGTTGCCATAACTGAATGTTTTGTCTTTTTCCTTAACAGAAAGACTCTTCTGTCAAATTCCACGTTCTTCTCACTTCTTATGAGTTGGTGGCAATTGACAGTACCAGCCTGCAGTCCATTGACTGGGCTGTTTTGGTTATTGATGAGGCTCACAGGCTGAAGAACAAGCAATCAAAGGTAAACTGCCAACAGGTTGATCAACCATTTGTAACAACGTTTTCTCCTACGTGTTGTATAGTACTTTCAGAAATTTGGCTTGATACAGTGTATCTTAAGAATTTGACAAGAAAAGGCCAAAGTCATTATGACGCCAACATTTGACAGTTATTTGTTTTGTTTGCAGAGTTTGTAGATACGTATTTCGGCTCGTTGCAGTGCTCTTATAAAATTAGCCATTTGTCTGTAACAACGAGTATTTAAAATGACTATTTTCCGTAACAAACGTTCTTTTTTCAATTTGTTCAACTTTTAATTTCTCTTTCATCCAGTTTTTCAAGACCCTGCAGGACTACCCAATTGACTACAAGTTGCTGTTGACTGGAACGCCTCTACAGAACAGCCTTGAGGAACTCTGGAATCTGTTACACTTTTTAGATTCAGATGAGTTCGGGTAAGTGTAGTCTACAGTCTGCAGTTGTGCCTCTTAATCCATGTCTTGACCTATGTTGGCTATCAGATAGAATAAGGTTTCATTTCCTCTATATGTCTTTGTTGTAGTTTTTCCAATTGTGGCAAAGTTTTGGTCAATCTTTTAGTTGTGATTAAAAATGTTGGAGACAGTGAGCCGGTTGGCAGGTCACTCTAGTTTCAAAATCACATTCTTGTTTTCACAATGCTCAGAATATAAATTTACCCTTGATGACAAATGTTAATTCCAAAAATCAGTACAGTATGTTCGACTGGTGATTTTCGTGCAGGTTTAGGGGTTTTGCCATATTTCTCAGACAATCCTAGCGACCATATGAAGCTTTGTTCGCGTGGTTGAACTTACCATTTGTAGACTTTTTTAAACTCTTATCAACTGTGAAGGTTGTGTGTTTGTGGTTCTCATGTCACGTCTGTTGGCTCTAGCTTTTCCCTGTGATGGAATATTTGTTATTTTCCTTAAATTGCTTCAATTTTATAAACAGGTGTTACAACTGACAATAAAAACTGTCTAACATAAATGGCGTTTATTTTCCTTGTCTGTAACAGCGACCAGAATAGTTTCCTGACAGAGTTTGAAGATGTTGCTAAAGAAGATCAGATCAAGAAGCTGCATGAAATCCTTGGCCCACACATGCTGCGGCGACTCAAGAGTGATGTACTTAAAGGAATTCCCTCAAAGAAGGAACTAATTGTCAGAGTTGATCTCAGTCCAATGCAAAAGTAAGATTATTGACTATGGTTTATTCGTTTCACTGTAGCCACCCCCACCCCCCCAAAAATATAAATAAATAGAAGAAAGAAAGAAAGAAATCCAGTTAAACTCCCCATGAAATCTGAGGTAAAAGCCTTCAGAGCAAATCTAATAAACCCATTGGCCAATTAGGAATTTTCGGTAAAATAGTTCAATTTTTTCACAATAATTGTCCAATAACCGCCCAATTTGTAATGAAATTATTGCTATAATTATGCTATACTGGTTGTGTTTGGTCTTGCAGGAAGTACTACAAGTACATTCTGACGAAGAACTTTGGAGCTCTCAATACCAAAGGTTCTCAGCAGGTGTCACTTCTGAACATCATGATGGAATTAAAGAAATGCTGTAACCATCCCTACCTGTTCTCCACTGCAGCTATGGTAGGTTTAATTGGTTATCTGAGCTTGCCTGTATTTTATCTCTGTAAGATTGGTAGCATCAAGGATTGGGAAGGGGAGAGATCGAATGGAAGGAAGTATGTATTGTTCCATGTACAGTACCAACACAAAACTGTGGTAGTTTTTCTCATAGAATGGTGGTAGTGACATTTTTTTCCAATTGGAAGAATCATGGTAGAGGGCCTTCTATGGGACAATGAAATGTTGTTATTAAAAAATGGGATTGTTGAAAGGAAACAGAGAGGATGGCTTTAGTGTAGCATACGAGCTGGTCTGCATCTCATTGAAATGCGAAGCTGTAGTGCCTGTATCTTCTCAAGACTACAGCTGTTTCATCACTATACAGTGATGCAGGGACTCAGTGGCCGGTTCACCTCTTTCCCGTTTTTCTGTCTTTTGAATCGGCTAACTCTGAAAATTCTTCTCCTTGCATGTTTTTGCACTAAATTCCCGATCCCCTTTTTGAAAAGTCTAGATCTGCTATTGACAGTCTTTATGATTCGTAAGTGCAGTCTTATCCAATTGTTGTGAAATCTCATTCTCTATAGGATGCGCCTCGCACTTCTAGTGGTAACTATGAAGTCAATACGCTGTCCCAAGCCAGTGGAAAACTTGTGTTGCTTCAAAAGATGCTTAAGAAGTTGAAAGGGATGGGTCATAGGGTGTTGATTTTCTCACAGGTTTGTGTAACCTCTTTACATCTTTATACTTTGATTTTTCTTGAATACATTGTTGCTATCTTGGCTACGATTGCTTTGATTACCGCTGGATTGCTCTAGATAGCGGGAGTCTTTTTTAGAGCTTGAATAATTGCAGTGTGTTGTAGCATACTTGTGAAAGATTTTGGAAATAACTTTTCTTGCAAGTTACTACCGTAGTTCAAAGTCGATGTTTTGCGCACACCCAGTAAACATAATTTTAAGTCGCAATGTTTCGATGCTACAGATGACCAGGATGTTGGACCTCCTTGAAGATTTCCTTGAAGGTCACGGTTACAAGTATGAGCGCATTGATGGCAGTATAAGTGGAGCAGTGAGGCAAGAAAGTATTGACAGGTTCAATGGTAAGTTTCTGGGAACCTTAAGTTGTTTTCACTATAAAGCGGCACAATATATATTCTTCCAAGCTGCGACATGTACATGTATGTTATGCTCTTTCTGTGTTTTCAAATGATTATCACCTGATAAGTTGAAAGAGAAAAATATTTAAATTGGAGTGAATGGCTCACATACAATCTGTGTTACTGGTAATGCCCGGCTGGGGAAAAATCAAGTTTAGTCAGTTTAGTTTGTTCCAATCGGGAACTTGGTTTCTGAGGTGGGTAAAATAGTTCAAATAAAGACCTAGTTACGTCAGATAGAGGCAAATTCTACTGTAAAATTTATGATTCCAAGAATCATATTTTAGGACCTGAAATTCTGATTGCAAATGCCCTCAAAATATGAGAAACACCATTTTGAAACCTTGCTTTAACAATGTTTTGTTGGAGCTGTGTCCCTGATAAAGCTGTTAAAGCAAATGAACTTTGAACTTGAAGATGCCGCTACTTCACTCTTGAGAAAGTACAACTGTAGGAAGCAATGGTTAAAGTGGGTTTCCTGTCTATTCTTCAATAAATGAAGTATCACATGATTCTTACGGCATTATTCCATTGCAGCCCCCAATTCTCCCGCCTTTTGTTTTCTGCTGTCCACCCGTGCTGGCGGCCTGGGAATCAATCTCGCCACTGCAGACACGGTGTTTATTTATGACTCGGACTGGAATCCTCACAACGATATCCAGGTACTGAGAGCTATTGTTCTGCATTTTCATTGTATACCTCTTTTTGGTACAATTCCTTTGAGTGACAAATCTGATTGTGGAAAAGTTTCACCTATTTGTATCTTCTGCTAAAAAGAGAGTTTGTAGATAAGCTGCTGGGTGGTGTACTTATTAAATCGGGTTTTGTCAGCCACAGTAACTAGTCTTTATTTGATTGCAGGCATTCAGCAGAGCTCACCGAATTGGTCAGAACAATAAAGTCATGATCTACCGTTTTGTAACTAGGGCATCGGTGGAAGAGAGGGTAACGCAGGTGAGTAAATATTGTGCTATGTTTGTGGGGTGACAGATACAGATATGACCAAAGAACAAAATGAAAGTATTCCTACGAATTTGATTGATTTGGGGTGTTAGAACTCTAACAGCTAATACAAACTAGTGTTATTGAGGCAAGGCAAACCTGAATGTGAACATCTGGAAAGCCAAAAAATATGTTTAAATCGGTCTAATGGCTAGATTTATCTAACATAACACTTTGGTAGTTTAAAAACGTGATTTTTGTTAATTTCATTACAACAAACCTCTGGCAGAACAAAACAATTCCAATCGCGAAATGTGGGCTAAAAATTAATGTAGAAATGGAGTATGAAAACGAAGAAAGGCTTGGATCTTGAAAGTGCTTGAATTCTATCCCTAGAAGTCTAAAACTCCAAAAGTCCACGAATCAGTGCATAACAGATCTTGCACGCCCTTGATGTCAGTGCTCAGACGTCCTTGTGTCTATTGCCTAAACGTCTTTAAATTCAGTGCCTAAAAGTATTTTTATTCAGCACCTAAAAGTCTTTGAATTCAGTGCTTAACAGACATTTAGTATTCTTGTATTCAGTACCTGAAAAAGTGTACGAACCCTGGGTAAGTCAAGTTATACTGATTGGTTACACCTTGTTATAAAAGATATAAAACTGCAGGTTGTAATTATTTTCTATTTGGAGCCCTGGAACTGAATAACCCTTACATGGTTGTAGAAAATTCAAACAGACTGCAGCCTCAAGCGAACAGAGTAGAATGGAACTGACTCGAACAACCTTGTATTATCTTCATGCAGTAAAGAAGAAAGCTGATTGACTTTGCTTTCTAGGTTGCCAAAAAGAAAATGATGCTGACACACTTGGTTGTGCGGCCAGGTCTTGGGTCCAATAAGGCAGCGATCATGTCAAAAAGTGAGTTGGATGACATCCTCAAGTTTGGCACACAGGAGCTGTTTAAAGATGATAATGTCAAAGATGGAGGTGAGTCTCACCAGCTGGATGAATTGAAGAGCTGCTAGACGTTGAGTAGTTTCACACTGAGCCATGTTGGTAAATAATATCGCAAATGCTTGAGGACACAGCTGTTTATAAAACAGATTTTGCCGATGGTGCATTTGGATGCTTACCCAGACCAAAAAGAATTATGTTGTCGTAAAACCGAAGGAATAATGCTAGTTTCTGTGTTCGAAAGTGCTATTTGTACAATCAAAAAGTTTTCAAACTTAAACGAATAATACTTTTGAACCAGACAGTAAATACTTTGTCTAATTACGAGTGGACAATGAACGAAATTTAATGTACAGTAAACGAGACAAACTTTTAAATAGCTGTATCACTTAGTTGGCTTTAAAGTAAGCTTTTGATTTAGATTTAGATTTAGATTTTGATGATGATGATGATGACTGCATTGGTAATAGCTATGGTGATAGAGACGGTGCAGTGATGATGATGATGATGATGATGAAATATAATGGATTATAATTCGTTAATGAAAAGGCTGTACAGAGTCTTGTAAACGCCAACAGGCTTAAGCATCACAAGTTCTGAGAAGTAATATAAGTTTGATTTGATTGTCTTGCGAGATGGTCTAAATCCACAACGATCATACTCGCAGCGACGTCAAGGCTTTCCTCATTCAGCAGTGCAAAGGGAGAACTAACTTGTACGATCCTAGTGTTGATGTTGGTTTATCATCTGTGCTGTATGATGTTTTGTAATAATGTAACACAATGTAAGACATGGTTTGATATTTTGAATCTGCTAGAATCTGGTGACTCGGGTCACATTCACTATGACGATAAAGCCATAGAAACGCTGCTGGACAGAACCCGAGGGGGAGAGGAAGAGTCGACAGAAGAAGACAGTAGTGTCAACTTGATGGCTAACGAATATTTGGCGTCATTTAAGGTAAGGTTTGTTGGGAATATGCAACACTTTGATACAAGCATAGCTATAAGATCGGTAGTTCTGCTCACATCACTGACATGTTGCCAATATATTTTGCACCATTTATTTAATTTAATAATTTTTTTGTGAAGATGTCAATAAATGTTTCTTTCATTAGTATAAAATGGCACAAAATAAATTGTAAAAACTTTGCTAAAGGCCTCTAGAAATCAAAAGCAGCATGACCATTGGGAATTTTAGAAAAACAGTACAAAGGTTTTCTCCTCAAATTACGGTTGATTTTGTATGGTCAGATAATTTTTTTTTGCCTTTTTATATTATACATGTCCTTGTGGTCTAAGTGACCGCCATTGCATGTACTGGGGTACAAGATTGTTTGATTAACCCAAGTACTGGGGTTGCAAATCCTTCACACTTCACTCTATTTATTTTTAATTCTTTGGTCTTGTGAATAACATGATCATTAAGAAAATAATTGAACGTTTAAATGTTCCTTACAAAAAGCAGGACTGTCAATGGCATTCATACGCACGTCCCTGATGCGCGACAACCAACAAAGACGCGTTGAAATAGCTTATTAATCATCCAAATGTACGCACTAGAATTTCCAAGTGTAATAAAAATAAAGTGACGAGGCCATAATCACAACTCCCTACAAGATTACACTAGGCTAAGTCTCTGTTGGGGTGTAAGTTCTGTTCTTTTTTCCTGTCATGTCCAGTTTATTTTGATTACTCACTTTTACTTTGTGATTTATTTGACAAATTGGATAAAAACTAAAAACTAAACTAAGATTTATCGCCGCATGTCCTACATTGGAGTGCTTGGACTGATTTTGCCAGCTATAGCACTTCATGTAGCGTAACGTCTGTTGAGTGCTCTTTTGTATTGACAGACGTGGTTATTGACATGCAATAAAGATCTTGGATTGTCAGGACCCTCGGCCTTAGCATTAGGCTTTTGGGGTAGTATATGGTTCAGACATGTTGAGTCAAAGAACTGATTGAAGTTTGCTTTTCAAGATTTTGTACTTGCAACATCTTTCCATTTTAATCAGCGATTGCAAACGAAACATTGTACACTTGCCGAGAACTTGATTTAAAGGGTAATGAGAACTGTCATTACAACTAAAAAGAACCATTTTTATGGAAAACGTGTTAATATACAGTGGAACAGCCACTGACCATGCAATCAGCAAGTCTGCAATTTTGTTAAGACATGTTTTCTCTTGCTGTGTGACTTGTATAGTTGTTGACTTGTATAGAATGTAGTAACATAATCCCTTTAATAAAAAATCGAGTTATAAAATATGTTGTACTTTTGAATTAACTTTAAGATGGCTCGGACAGCACTATTAAGGGTGTAGTTAGAGATGTAGGGGGTTCCACAGTCGCAATAAGTTGCACGAAGTCATCCAAGGTCACTGATCCTTTTTGCCGGAACATTATGCATGTAAGAGGTCAAGAATGGTCACTAGCAGTGACTTCCTCTCTCCATCCATGAAGATTATTGTGGAGTGGAGATAATTGTACCACATGCAAAAGAAACAAATATGTGAGCTGTAGACGGCCTGTAGACTTAGCATTAGTCTGACAGGTAGTATTCTGTTCACACATTGCAGATACAACATTTGACTTCGTTGTTTTTGTTTTTCTTTACCTCATTTGAAGGATTTTCTTTTTAATACTCATTTGAGGAATTTTCAGTTTTGTATCTCTGTGTATTCATATCACAATAGTGCAAACAGTTTTTTGTCCTTTGCCGACCAATTGCATATCAATTTCAAATATAGTGGGCACCCGACCAGATTAGTTTCTGTAGTTATTTCGGGTGCTCAACCACTACATCCTGTAAGTTCCAAGTTGTTGGGTTTTATTTTGTTCTTTTGTTTTATTTTGTTGTTCTAACAGAAGTACAACAAAGTGTTGTTGTTCTTGCTAGACATCGAATGAATCAACAGGAACTCTTGAGATTATTACACTGGAAAACTGGCGGGAATCTGTTGGCGTTTTCTTTTGTAATTTTAATTGGAACAAATTCTATATGCTTTTGTAGAAGTTGTTTTTTAGCAAAATTACTGAAAAGAATAACGTTAGTAGGGCTATGTGCATTCTAGTTGTCTTTTATTGAGACGTCTTGTGCTAATTCCACTCGTCTAGGTTGCAAGTTACATTGTCAAGGACAAGGAGGAGGATGTGGAAGTTCTCAAGGTCAGTTCAGAACTTTTCAAGTACATGTAACGTGTAACGTACTAGCTGTATTGGAAAATTTCTGACGAATTCATTGTTTAAATTTTGATCATTAGCATAATATAGCATAAATTCGAACTTGAAGCTTCAAACAATGTTAAGTCCGTAAACAAATAGTACTTGCTGAAAACTTTTTCTTGGTATGTCGCATAATAATTCCAGAGAAATATTTGCTTCAAAAGTCACGATTCTGTAGAAGTGGCTACAGCCACTGGCAACTTTTTCTCAAGCCCTACATTCTCTGTAAATTTTGAGATTTTCGAAGACAATTAGTTACTCAAACCATAGTTGATCTAACTGACTGTTGGGAAGCTCGGCAAATTTCAAAGGGAGTAAACAAAGCCATCTTGTTTTATGTTGAACAAACTGCGACCGTGTGCACTGTTCTGTTTTACACCGTGTGAGCCCAAATGTTTCTACTAGTTGGTTGGTCATTTGCATTTTATTCCTTTTGTATTTTGTGCACGATCAAGGCCAGAAAAAGCAAGAAGATATAACAAAAAAACTTGCGAGTTTCAGAACCATTTCATTCTATCAATTATAATCAAAGTTCAACACATCAGGCTCAAATCCTTGGGAAGTACTAACGGTGTCATGCTTTTGTGATTTTGATATCTTGAAGTTTAATTTATGCTGTGTTACATAAGCACAGAGAGAAATATTTGAACCACCTTGCAGTTTCTACTGATCTACCAATAATCAACAATTAGTCTCTGAAACCAAGGTGAATAGTGGCAGATTATTCACCGACATGTCAAGGCACGGAGGTGAATATTCTAAAAGCCACTAGTGACCGAGATTGAAGAAAATAATTGTACTAACATATATAGACTCGGTGACACACTTCACAACACTTTCAAGAAAATTGCAAAATGTCGTCATCTGTCACTACCGCAAAACGGTGCATCTCTTTTTTTTATGTAACTTTTCTTCCTTTTTCTTTCTATTGATCACCAACCCGGCCTGTTTAACCCTGGTACCACCCAATTGGTGAAACTTGATGCGGCTAATAAATGAATAAATTGTTGTTGTTGTTGTTGTTGTTGAGGCAAATTGTTAACGATGACAGACATAGTACTAAAATCCTGTTGTTACCTGAAATTTGAGCACATTGTCTAAATATAGTACACTTGCACAGTAAAGTAAAGATAATTCGTCAAAGGAATCAACTGGTTACTTCCTATACTTGAATATTGTAGATTGTAGGTGAAGCTGTGTTAAGAGGAATGTTATCCCTCTTCCGTAATACGATGTATCTATCTTGAAGTAAATAAAGTGCTGTGATTAAGAGTACCCTGTGCTTGAACGTTACAGCAAACAGCAGAGACCTATGACACGGACTACTGGGAGAAATTGCTGCGTCATCACTACGAGCAGCAGCAGGAGGACATGGCTCGTACTCTGGGAAAGGGCAAGAGGATAAGGAAACAGGTTGGTTTCATTTGTAAGGAGTCAGTGAATGAGTGAGGCACGGAGGAAGTGAGTAAATAAGAAGCAGGAAAGTATGTTTTATTACCCTTAGATTGTCTAATAATCTAACAAGTGATGTTAAGGGTTACAAGTGATAAGAAGAAATAATAAACTGGAAGTAAACTTTCAATTACAAGAGTATGCTAAAACAGTTATAAGAAAGTCGCAACTATCAGTCTGTCAGTTTGCTTTTCAAAATGTCTGTATTCATCTATCCTTGTCTACTCAATGTAACTTACCTGACTGTGGATCCATAGATAACTACATGTTGATAAGTACACAGATAAGTAATGTTGGTGTCCAGCAAAGACTGTTTGCAAGTACAGCAAAGCAGGTAAATTCCTCAGTCAAGTATAAAACAATGTAAAGCAGGTAAACTCCTCAAAGTATAAAACAATGTGTAATCTTTTGAAAGGTGGCGATTTTTTTTAGTTGTTGATACATAACCCAACCTACTAAGCAAAAAGAGCAACAGCATGAAACGATAAAGCCCTACAACAATTTACTTTATAAATAAATTACGTTTGAGTTCGTATTCACCGAGTTAATTTCTGCACTACAGGTCAGTTATGTTGATGGAGGAGTGGAAGATCACACAGACACGGGTAGGACTTTATCATCATTATCATTATTATTATTTTAATGTTGTTATTGAGGGGCCTGTGATTTCGATACCTGACGTGATTCTTTAGTTCTTCGGGAGTTTCTTCAAGTAGCTTCTAGTGGAAATCTCGGACCCCTGTCAGATGGTAGACATTAATTAGTTCCTTAAGTTTTCGGGTTTTATGGTAATAGTGAACACAGGTTACTTGATCTGAAATAAGTGGTAACTGATGACATGTCTTGCTCAATGTGTTGTTTCTTCCCATGTTTTGTCCAGCCAGGTACTTGCTGTGAATGAGTGACTAGATTAATTACTGAATCTCTAACAATAATCTTGTAGCATGGTCCCAAGACATGTCTGATTTTGATGGGGATAATCTTAGTGAAGAGGAAGAGGACGATGATGAAGATTTCAACCAGCGATCAGAAGGTAACCTTGCTTTGTTCTTTGCCTTATAGCCACAAGTAGTGTTGCTTTACCAAGATTCCCAAAACTTTTTCACTTCTATTTAGTAGCAAGCACTCATGCTGCATCATGCCATGTAAAATCTCATGCTAATCATTAAGTTTGTCTTGAATCATCAAGCAGGAAATCTGATTGAAATCCGACATGCTAATCCCTGAGAGCTGTTGAGTAGATAGATCTTTCCTGTTTTCATATGCAGCACCCTGAAAATGTCAGTTTCTATTTTTGGAAAGAGAAATGTATATTCCATCGCAGAAATTTTGAGAAAAGCTTGTTGTAAACGTTGATAGAAAGAAGGTGATTAAAGGTATTAGAATTATGAATCTAGAATCAACAGAAGTTCTTCTAGTTTGCATATGTTTGAGTAACTGCGGGAAAACCAGAATAATAGGCAAACAACGCTTTTTGTTTCACTTGCTACAGGCCGCAATAGGAGAGGCAAAGAGAGATCCGAACCACTTCCTCCACTGCTGGCCAAGGTCAATGGCAACCTTGAGGTAGGTCCACTGGTAAATGTTCGTAGGTCTTGTGAATTGTCTGTGCTTACTGTTCTAGATGGTAAGAGCAGAGTATAAAAGGGAACATACCTTTGTGTGCTGCTGACATTCGTAAACACTGCCAAGATATGTTAAAAATGTAGATAAAAATGTATATAATGGGGAAAAGGATGGTTAAGAATAATCTTTTGAGTTTTAAAATCACCTCTCTTCATTTCAAAGAAACTTCTGAAAGACTAGTGTTGGCAGTTTCAAGCTTGGCAACTCTGTATTTTTTTTTCATTATCATGCATTGTTCCCTAATATTTCAGCTATTGTAAAGGATTGATAGCAAAAGCATTCGATTTTTTTCATGCCTTGATTGTGTGTTGCAGGTTTATGGTTTCAATCTGCGCCAACGCAAAGCTTTCTTGAATGCAGTTATGCGATACGGAATGCCACCAAAGGATTCGTTCAAGTCGCAGTGGTGAGGTCATTGCTTATGTATCCATGTTTTCCTTTCAGAAAATTTCGTAAACTTGTTATTTGTAAACTTCACGATAACATTAAAAAAAACCCTGCAAGTTCGAGCCTTGAACTTGCCGTTTTAACTTAGAGGTGAAATTTGCACCAAAGAGACCTTTTTATGAGCGAGTTTTATGCTTGTAATAGCAATTTTCAAACTTTTTTCCATACAGGTGTTTTTGCTTGTATAAACAGACCTTTTTCGAATTACCAGTTGCCGCTGATTACAGTGACAACAGATTGTTTCCGCAGTGTTAGCCTCTGAATCTACACAAATACCGGTGAGATCTCATTCTGAATTTCCAACAATGCACAGAGTTGTCAATAGCTCGTGTCCACATTGATTTGACATCAAGTCGAGGCTAACACTGCAAAAACGAGTCTATAGTCACTGTAATCAGCCGTAACTGGTAATTCGAAAAAGGTCTTATAGTATTACAGACTGCACTATTTTCTACATGTGTTGTGGGCGCTTTACTT
>JAOBRH010549128.1:0-16187 GCA_027575125.1 Umimayanthus parasiticus | reverse complement strand
ATAGATAGATAGATAGATAGATAGATAGATAGATAGATAGATAGATAGATAGATAGATAGATAGATAGATAAAAAATCAATCAATACATTTAAAATAATAAACAAATAAATATAAACTACAATTTTAAAAATGATAGCTAATGCGTTTTAAGGGACCTAAAACAACCTAAATTGACCGCTTTCGACTGATTATAATTACGCTTCAGCTACCGCGAACAACAATCTGAAGCCGAGGCTTCGTGCGAGAAAATATAGCAAATGTATGAAAACTTGGCACGAAGCCTCGATCTCAGGTTATTACTCGCGGGAACTGAAGCGTTAATTTGAAAGTGATCTATTGCAGTATTTCTATCGTGTTTTCCTCAGAAGTTGTTCTTCTATTTTCTTTTACTCTTTCTTGTCCCTCACTTGTTCTTATGTTAACCCTAACAAAATATATTATGCAACAAAGCCTCGGCTTACTGAGAAACCATTTTGCTTTGACAGATGAAGCTTCAGTATGTTTATTGCTTCTATCGATCGAGTGTGAGCCTCACTACAGTGGGCAGCGGTGTTACTCCACGTACACTCTCCTCCCTGGTGTTTGTCATCGTGACGTATTTGTGTGGCGTCCTGATCTTCGCCACCATAGTGGGAAACGCGAGCGACATGATTGTTGACTTTCGAAGATCGCGCGAGCAGTACTTGAGAAGGGTGAGTACTTAATACAGAGTAATACATCATAGCACAGCACAACACAACACAGCACAACACAGCACAACACAGCACAACACAATACAGCGCAACACACACAACACAATACAGCGCAACACAGCATAGCACGTACAGCGCAACACAACACAACACAGCACAACACAACACAGCTCAACTCACCATAACTCACCATACACAGCACAGCATGCTCATACCAGTTCCAATGCAGAGATCTGTGACTGTTTTGTTAATGCGTTTCTGTCTGATTTGTCATCAAATAATGTAAACCAACTTATTTTTAAAACATTGGTTTTTCGCTACCATACACATATACATCACGTCACATCACATCACAGTACACCGCAACACAACACGACGCGACCCAACATGACACAACACAACACAACACCACACCACACAACACAACACGACACAACACAATACGACACGTCACAACACAACACAACACGACACAACACGACACAACACAACACAACACAACACAACACAACACAACACGACACAACACGACACAACACAACACAACACGACACGCCGCAACACAACACAACTCAACTCACCATAACTTAATGTCTCAGACAAAAAAAACATTGTGAACCGCTTGTAGAGGTCTGGCTAAGACCCTCAACCACCGAACCTTGCATTTATTGTAAACAGGTAGCTGAAAAGCCCCGCGGGGAGCACCTGAAAATGATGTATGATGTATGTATGATGTATAACTCACCATAACACAGCACAGCGTACTCATACCAGTTCCAATGTAGGGATCTGCGACTGTTTTGTTAATGTGTTTCTGTCTGATTTGTCATCAAATAATGTAAGCCAACTTATTTTTAAAACGTTGGTTTTTCGCTACCATACACATATACAACACGTCACATCGCAGTACATCGCAACACAACACAACGCGACACGACGCGACACAACATGCACATGTACATCACGTCACATCACAGTACATCGCAACACAACACAACACAACACAATGCAATGCAATGCAAACAAACAAACAAACAAACAAACAAACACAAAAACGGTAAATATTGTCCTGATCAAAAATGTTGTTCAGTCTGTAAAAGGAGAGACTTGAGATTTTCCTTAGAAAAGCACAAAATAATGTTTCACCAGGTTGACGGCATGAAGGCGTTCATTGCGGCCCACCAACTGCCCGCCTACCTGCAGCACCGTGTGATCAAGTGGTTTGACTATCTGTGGACCTACAAGAAGGATACAGGTGGTGAGGAGCTGTTTCATCAGATGAACGACAGGATTAAGGCTGATATCGCTATTCACGTTCATCTTGATACTCTGAAGAAGGTATAACAGGGATGAGGGTAATGATAATAGTATTAACACTAATAATAATAACGACAATAAAACAACGATGATAAAGACAACAATAGCATAATCATACGTAATAACGTTATCAATATTAATAATAATAGAATACTACTATTTACTACTACTACTATTACTACTACTACTACTACTACTACTCTACTACTATTACTACTACTACTACTACTACTACTACTACTACTACTACTACTACTAATAATAATAATAATAATAATAATAACGATCGTAACTATGATGGTATATGGTGATGGTTTTGTTTTTTGCCGTCCTGTGATGTGCTGCGTTGTGTTGTGTTGTGTTGTATTGTATTGTGTTATATGTTGTGTTTTGGTTGTATTTTACTTTAGTTCAAGGATTAAGTTTTGCTCGTCTTCGGCAAGTTTACAATGTGCAGTTGTTTAGTATTATTGCTTATCCGTAATGTTAATTTAAATTTTGCGAAATCAGGATTCACGGTAGATAAATTGAATGTTCGAGGCGTTGTCTTCTGGTGTGCTAAGTGATGTTGTATTTGTATTTGTCCATGTCAGGCTTCCAGTGTGTATGTCAATCTATTTTTCCTATTCCCGCAGGTAAAAATGTTTGAGGAGTGTGATCCCGGTTTCCTGCGCGAGTTAGTCCTCAAGTTAAAGCCGCAGCTGTGTTCACCAGGAGATTACGTGTGTCGCAAGGACGAGGTCGGTCACGATATGTACATCGTCAACAAGGGACGCCTGGAGGTTCTGGATGATCATGGAAACACACTTTGTACACTGTCTGCAGGAAAGCACTTTGGTGAGATAAGCATCTTAAATATTAAAGGTAATAATTGCTGCCTTGTGGAGGAGTTTGTGGACTTATACATAAAAATAATCAACCTCTAAAATGTCGTAACGAAGTGTAGCGGAATTAGATAGGAACAGTTTGCTACATAGGGGCAATGTTACACGGAATAATTTTTAATGCATCATTGTTATGCAAAAAATAACAAATCTTGTACAGGTATTTATCGCATGGTTTATGATGGGAACACTTCGCGCATATTTTAAGCTAGTTCAAAACATGTAGAGAACTACCGGAATGACAATTGAGTTCAATATCGTATACTATAAGCAAAGAGACAATGTTACACGAATTCTATTTTTACACCAATTGGCTTATGTAATACAGTTAAAGGACAGCACCCAGATGAGTCAATAATTTACTCTTCAAAGAACAAAGACCTACTCTTGAAAGTTTGTTTACAAACTAGAAACAAATCCACTGAACCGCTATGGAACTCTACCGCCGGCATGCGAGAGACTTATACAAGACAGTAAACTAGAAACAAATCCACTGAACCGTTGTAGAACTCTACCAACAGCATACGAGAGACTTATACAAGACACTAGAAACAAATCCACTGAACCGTTATGGGACTCTACCGGCGGCATACGAGAAACTTATACAAGACACTAGAAACAAATCCACTGAACCGTTATGGGACTCCACCGGCGACATGCGAGAGACTTATGCAAGACACTAGAAACAAATCCACTGAACCGTTATGGGACTCTACCGGCGGCATGCGAGAGACTTATGCAAGACACTAGAAACAAATCCACTGAACCGTTATGGGACTCTACCGGCGACATGTGAGAGACTTATGCAAGACAGTAAACTAGAAACAAATCCACTGAACCGTTGTAGAACTCTACCAGCAGCATACGAGAGACTTATACAAGACACTAGAAACAAATCCACTGAACCGTTATGGGACTCCACCGGCGACATGCGAGAGACTTATGCAAGACACTAGAAACAAATCCACTGAACCGTTATGGGACTCTACCGGCGGCATGCGAGAGACTTATGCAAGACACTAGAAACAAATCCACTGAACCGTTATGGGACTCTACCGGCGACATGCGAGAGACTTATGCAAGACTCTAAATAGGCCGCAGAAAATACAAAGCCTTTTCCGACTACCGCTACATAATTACAGACATTGACTAAACTAAATTACCGCTTTTCGCTAGCACTATAAATACAAACTGTCTAACCGACTTTGCATTGACTCTGAAGAGTACTCCCACATAGGTTGTCGCGAAACGTCAATGTCGACCAACAACAGTCCTTCTCAGGACTACACTGACCAACCCGGACGATCAAACATTCACAAATATTGGCTTATAATAAAAACTGCAATAAGTATAGACGATCTGCATATTTTTTTGGTCTCTTTCTTCATTCACCCAGGTATTGGTAACCGTCGGACAGCCTCGGTGCGTTCGGTTGGATTTTCCGATCTTTTCCAACTGTCCAAGAATGACCTAGAGGAAGTCTTGCAGTATTACCCCGACGCTAAGGAACAATTGGAGAAAATCGCCACGGACACATATGAGAGGCAGAAGAGAGAGCGGATGGAGATCGCTGGTGAGACTGGGGACGAAGATGACTCCACGAGTGACAGCAGCAGTAAGTGAGGGAATGGAGGGAGGGTGAAACGTTTCTTTAAGGGACAATAGCAAGGCAAAATACTGAAAAAAATTATGTAAATTGATGATCAATTCATCAAATAAGGAATTTCTCTTGGCTAAGATGTGCAAGTAAAGACAACAGAACCGATAAATTTGAAGTTAAGTGTATTACGTGGATGGACCCCGATTACGATTCGCCAAACTCGATTTCTCCTCAATGTCATTTCAGTGAATAATGTCTATAACGTCATCAAATAAAAATCTGAAATTGTTTGAAAAATGTTCTGGTAACAAATAAAAATCAGTGATTTGAGCTTGAGTGCAGGATTGCACAGATTAAACCTGATTACGATAAGCCAAACTCAATTGTTCCTCAGTGTCATCTCAGTAAATAATGTCTAACTTCATCAAATAAAAAATATCAAGTTGTTTAAAATGTTCTAACAAACAAATAACAACAAGTGATTTTGAACTTAAGTGCAGGATGACGTAGATGGAACTGGATTACAATTCACCATACTGGATTTCTCATCACTGTCATTTCAGAAAAACAATGTTTAATCAGGCGATCAAATAAGATTCCCGGGCTTTCCCGATTCCACGAGAGGCTCTGGAAGAAATGGCGCTATGATACCAAAAGTGGTTGAGCAAGTCAGATACAAGTGTCAAATAAGTATCAAAGTCAGTACTATATGTTTGAGCTTGGGCTGAATTCCCTGCTTTCCGTGAGCTTTAGTGGTTCAGCCGTGAGACCATGAGATGGCACCCGAAACCGTGAGAGCTAGAAAACCTAGGTTTGGATCAAAATCTGATCATCAGATGGTCTATACCAACTATTATGAATGGAGTAGAAACCAGTTATAGAATTGCACATATTTTAGGTACATGTATCCTACTGATAATCAGTTACTGATTTGCCTACTATTTCAGCGGCATCAAAGTTGTGTGTGCTGTTTCAATTTACAAACGCTCCCCTCCACCTCGACCCCTTCATCCCTCCCCCACCTCTTCCTCCTTCTCTAAAACATCCCCTACAGCTTTCTCGAACTCAAATGCAATAGTAAGTTATCAAAGTGATTGAATCTTCTTCAGCTAAGAACAGACTCTCCGTGTCCCATTCGGATGATGATCCTCGAAAATGGTTCTTTGCTGACGGAAAGGAGCTGCGGCGCCGACTATCAGATGTTGAAGCAAGACTCGAAGTCAGGTTAAAACTGTCAATGTTTCTTGTATTATACTGTCTGTACTGTGCTGTACTGTACTGTATTGTGGTGTAGTGTGGTGTGTTGTATTGTATTGCACTGTATTGTATGGTATAGCATGGTATGGTATGGTACCGTATGATGTTTTTTGGTTTTTTTCTCTAAACCCCGATAACTCGAAGTAATTTCAGTTTCCGTTGGCAATTCGAGTTATCGCAGTGTAACTGTATTACTAAAATCCTGGATCGATCAATTCAGTCTAACAGTTTATGCTACAGTTTTTCCAATACTCTGATGAAGGCCGCAGTGAGCGACCGAAAATTCAGTAACACTTTTGCACATCTTAAAACATTCTTAACAAATATTTTAACCTTTACACCTATTTCAAAACAAGTTGACCTGGTGCAATAGTGAATACCACGACCGAAAGGAATTGTGGACCTTCAAAAGGTTCCAATATAATCAAGCCACTACGCTATGAAACTTGAATTTTAGGCGAATCGGGTAATAAGTTATCATTTACATCTAATTTACGTATTTATTTATTTTTCAGCAAACTGCTTCTATTATAAATTCATTACATCTCACAGTTCCTTGCAGTCATGGTATTCACTATTGCTGCAGGTCAACCTTTTTTAAATTAGGTGTATACAAACAAAAACCATTTTTAGAGATCAGTTACAAAGCTCATTTATAAATTATTTCCATTCTAGGAAACTGGCTAACAAATTCAAACGCGAGAACAACGTGAAAGACTCACGTGCAATAGTTGCAGAATTTACAAAAAACGTTGTGCGCGAGAAAACGAGCGATGACACAAGAACTCTTATTCAAGAGTTTCTTGACAGCAAGCGTCGATCGAAAGAGTTTAAAACTCCTCGGAAGACAAAGAGTGTCAAAGCCAAAGTTTCTCCACGTTTGTTTCTTCCCACAAAAAGACGGCGATCGGCGCCGGAGTGTAAATTTGAACCCACTGTGAACTTTAAGCCAGTTTCGGTTCTTGATGAAAAGAAAGGTACTTATCATCTCACCGACATAATGATGATTGTAGATGGCATGCAGGCGGGGGAAAGCAAAAGCATTCCTAAGCAACATGTATCAGCGTCAAATACGATTGTCCTGCCAAAGGTTGTCATAAGCTCAGAAGAAAATGATCTTGTTATTGAGAACAACTACCAAATGGAATATTGTCGCCCTCGTGCCAAGACAATAGCCACACCCAGTATCTTGAACATACTAAAGCGGAGAGAGAGAAGTGCAAGCTTCAGTTGCGATTACCCTGGTCGACTGGGCAGGGGTAAGGATGTTCCAAGGCTCGAGGGAAGAAAACCTTTAAACCAAAAACTCAAAGGAGCCACGAATGATAAGTTGGTGGAGAAGCTTACTATGTTGTCAACTGAAACACTCGAGTCGTCGGCCAACAAGACGGCCTCCCAGGGTATTGAAAAAGTACAAAGCGAATCGCCATGGGTTAGAAACGTACGGCACTTTGACCATATAAGGAGGCTGCGAGGATGCGCGCCCACGATACACGACGCTTCCCAGGCTTTGAACAGCAGAGATCGGACCAACAGAGAACTATCGCCACTTCGCACATCTCACACGCCTCGTGTATACATTCAATGCGGTCAGCGACCGAAGATAGATTGGACGGATTCTGAGACAACTTCGCAACACGACTCGATGTTTCTTGCTGTTGAAAATACACAGAAGTTTGGTAGATGTTGCACGAATGCTACTAGTAGCTTACTAAATAGCTGCACGAAAAGCGTGCCGTCTAGGGTGGTGACGACATCAGATCGTCTGTGATGTACAGGCCCCGTGCTTTTTCGGATCTATCAGACACTATACGTAGTAATAATCGTAAACGGAAAGATTACAACGAGTCTGCTGTGTAGCCCAGTCTTGACAACTGAAGCTTTTTATCGTAAATTAAGTCGGCTTTCACTTGTTTTCCACTTTTTCGTCACATAACTTTACTGAGGGTGTAATAATATACAATGGTATGTTGCTTGCGATTGTTCTAAATTAAATACTATGCAATCTAGCCCAGAGTCATTCAATCGTGATAGTGGCTTTTAGAGATCACATCAAGTAGGTTTGAATTGTTTATTACAGATTTGAAAATGTTCAGTGAATTTACTGTACGGACAGATTGGGGTAGAGAGTTCCAATCAGGTACGGTGCGGGGAAAGAAAGAGTGTCTGTAACAGTTATATTAGGACGGAGGTTTTGGTAGGTCAGCGTCAGAATCGGCGGGTTTTGGTGTTATGCAGTTTCAGTGTCGTGTTGTTACTTGGGCCCGGTTGTCCGAAAGCTGGTTAGCTGTCGCCAAGGGTTAAATTTTTTAACCCGCGATTGAGTTTACCTCCTTAAAGATTTATTCGGGCTGTCATTTTGGGTTTACGTAATTGGGCTGCCTAGGGGTAAACGTCAGTACTACTTTAGAAAGACCAGGAATCTTAGTTGAAACTTTCACCTAACAGGTTGTTAACTGTAATAGTTCTTGTACATCAGGGTCAGTCGTGTTCGTATGTAGCCGGTACGTGCTAGTACAGCGTTTGATCTTATCGGCCTTTAGACTACCATAGCATTTTCGTTTCCATCCAACTTGACAGAGCTCAAACTATGCCGTGTTTTTAGTATTGAGCAGAACTTTACACAAATATGTGTTTGGTAACCTCAATCATTGCATCTTGTAATGATAACAGTTTTCAAGGCTGTGCGGTAACTTGTTGCATTGCTATAGGTACCCTAGTTTCATGTTCATCAAAATGAAACAAAAGCATAATATGCCAGCATGGGATTATAGGCAACTAAGTGTCAAATGTGGCTACGCATTAAAACAATTTTATGATGGTGGACATTCAGGGTAATTGCATGTTTATACAGTCCAGTTTAGTCGGAAAGCCTGCCCTACTGTGTGCAATAATTCCCATGGGGGAGAGTTGAATGTAACGATATATCTTAAAAAGAGTTTTTTCAGTGACTAGATAACAAAACACACATGTTAGGCAAACGAAGCTTGCGACATGTACATATATTGTATTTCTAAAAAGGCTGTCATAGTCAGTAGTCGTTACTGTAACCGAAAGGAACTTTGGGTACAGATGGTGCGCCAGCCAAGGTTGTTATTTTACAAAGTCAATGCTAATAGCAATAGATTATTCGTGCTACTTGAACTCCACAGTTCCTTTCATTTCCAGTATCGACATTGACTATGACAACCTTTTCGGAAATAGCTGTATACAAAGGAAAGTATAATAACATTTATCATATGGCTGACTGATTTCTCGCGCTGTGATTGGTCAATTTCAGGTCCGTAAGTAGCCGTACGGACGTCTAGCTCTTGATCACCTGTCAGAACGTCAAATGATTTCGTTCTTTTCCCGGAATAATCAACAAAGCCATACAATAAACATCTTATTAGCCTTGTGTGCTGGGTCCATACGGCAAGTTATGGATCCTCGTTTTTTCCCTTCCTTGTTTTCATGGCCCAAGCGCTAAAAGGAAGGAAAAAAACTCGGTCCATAACTTGCTGTACGGACCTCGCACTCGGCCAATTAGAGGTATGTATTTTTCCAAATAAGAACGCAGACGACAAACTTACACTTGAATGGTAACACCATTACTTTCAACACTATCGATCTATTTTACACTCAATTCAGCCACAGTGCTTGTACCATGTCTCGAACTTCTTGAGCTCATCTCATCACTCATAAACTCATATGCACCTGCTGGCTATCACATTATTTCGGTTCCTAACATAACTCAGAAAGACTCGAACAAAAAAGATACTTAAAAAATTTGTCGGTGTCTCCTGAATCCAAAATCATATTGAAGTATAAAGTCTTCTTCAGGAAAAAAACATGGCTCTCACATCAGTTCACTGACTCAACCTTTGTCTCCTCATTGGGTGGTTACATAGCGCATCATTAGAAGTAGCTTCACTGACCACAAAATGAAATCACAGGCAGCCCAAGCTTACAGTTTGGTTAACGGTCGCATCATATTGCGCGATTTTATATCCATGTAAGACTTTGTTTCGGATCTCCTGGATCGGGTGATTTATACTGATATGAAAACAATATATAACAACTGTATAAAACTAAAACTATTGCAAACAAATGCTACAATAATCTTAAAACGTGAACTTGGTTACTTACCCGAATTTGGTAAAGATTCTATTGTCAAAGATTTGAAAGGGTTGTTTGCTATTAATTTCTTTCCGAAACGGAACAAAACTGCAAAACTGACTATACTTTCAATAATCTCCAAAAATTTAGATTTCTTATTGAAGAAATTGGTCTCACTTTACGCGCATGTGCATTACTATGAATGTTTCCATTTAACATTTCCGCCTTCTTTTTAAGACTTTTAAGCGTTACCGCAGTATTGTCAGGCTACAAGTGTGCTTTCTTCCTAAAGCCTACGCTTCTTTAAGTTAAACCTGTTGCCCTAGGCAGAAACCACTAGTGGCCAAGATTAGCTCCACACACAAACCATTTGCAATGTCAGCGACAGGTTTGCTGAGCTCTTCAATCTCAGACAAGACAAAAAGACACACGGGTCTGTCAATTATCTTCCAAAGAAGTGCAAACCAAAACCTCATATCATGGAATCCGTTTACAACCGAGTTAATCACAAGTAATGATGTATTCTTTAACGTGATGTTTTAAAACCCGTTTGTTTGAACGATCATGGGTTTTCGTCGACTGATTCAAAAGGTAGAGCGAATAACACCAATCATTCACAGTTCTAGTCTTCAAATGACAAGCAAAATAAATGATCATTTCATGGGTTTTCGTCAACTGGTTCAAAAGTTAGAACGAATAACACCAATCATTTCTACTCTTCAAGACAAGCAAAATGGATGGTCATTTTATGGGTTTGCGTCAACTGGTTCAAAAGTTAGGCCAAATAACATTAATCATATCTACTCTTCAATTAAGACTGAAGCAAAATGAATGCTCGTATTATTATTTATAGGTTTTGTAAGCTGGTTCAAGAATAATACTGACCATATCTACTTTTCAAAGGCTTCAGAATGAATGGCCATTCTGTGTGTTTTTGACAACTTAGGAGTTTTCATCAACTGACTCTAAAGCTATATGGTATTTCAACACCAAACACTTTTACTTTTAATGCTCTGTCCAAAATGATTGGTTTTGGCTAAATTAGCTAAAATTTTGTTTCACCAGTTTTACAACCCAATAAGTGTGAGAAGTGAGAAGAACTTGCGGACATATATTCAATGTCGCGCAAATGTATGTCTCCCTATGGCCCACAGTTTCCATTTTTCACAAATGTTCATATCTCAAAAAGTGAAGTAAATATATTTATCTAATCTATGCAGTAACTAAGAGAAAAGGGCGTTCAGTAAAAACTGTCAATTGTTGAATAAAATCATAGTAGAAATTCTTTTGCTTAGACTGTTTATTCACTGGTAAGAGGCGTTACTGATTTCGAGACCATCTTTTAAACCAGTTACATTTCAATTTCAACATCACAAGCCAAACTCAGACTAACACATTTATCTTTCAAGTGCACTAACAAAACGGTCGTCTAAAATCTAGAAAAGGAACGTACTAAAGACTAAAGAGAGGTCAGTTTAAGGTGTGTGCAATAGTATCCAGTATTTTCAATTTAAAAAATTGCTGGTGAAAGCTTTTAAACACCTGCTGTAGTAGTCCGGAGAACCTAAAACGGCGGAACAAAATGGGAGGATATTTAAATATTTTTCACATAAACTCACAAATTAACAAGATAACACAGATCATTGGAATCTGATCCACGTAGAAATACCACATTGACCAAGAGAGGACAAAAGGTAAGGTTGCCTGCTAGGCTCTAGAACTACTGGAGATCAAATCAAGATGGTAAAGGTTGTCGTGATCCGTTATCGGGCAAAAGATTACATTCCTGAATCGTGAACGGAAACGTTCGAAATTGTACTGTGATCTGTTTCATTTCCTAATATTTTACTGTGATTCGTTATCCGGTTATCCGGTTCGTTATCGGGGTCCAGTTGTTGGAAAGTCCACGGTTAAAATTTTAATCCGTGATTTCGTTTACCTTCTCAGCGATATATTTGGGCTGTCATTCCGGATTTACGTAACTGGGTTTCCTTGTAGTGCACTTCAGTAATACTTTAGAAAGACCGGGTATGTTTCTAGAGAAAGGAAATTAGTTTAAAGTTTCGCCAAGACCCAGATTTAACCCACTTTCTGGTTTGTTATTTGCTATCTGTTTATCCGTTTACCAGCCTGCTGTCGAATAGAATAATGATATACAAGATATTTACATAATGTGGATAACTCAAACGCCACAGATAATTCCTGAGGAAGTTAACACTGATGATACTACTCATTATTGTATCAAAAAAGACACAAAAACAAAGTGTTCCATGGTTAGCAAGATCAGATACGAACGAACGGAAGGACGGTGGCAGAAACTGGATAATATTTTCGTAACAGTTGATAAACCTACATTAAAAACTGAGAACAGCTTTATTGTCAAAACAGGAAATTAATGCATCGAGGTTACTTGTGACAACCTTGATTCGAATTGACAGCGTTTGGTACTGATTGAAGTAAATTATAAACATGAAAATGTCAAGAAACAGCGAAAAAGAAAGTTAGGAGGTTTTGAGTTTTTTGTATTAATCAAGTAAAACAAATTTTCCACCTTATTTTATTGGACGTTTACAGTACCTTTCGACATCTTTCGCGCAAGACACTGAAATACTTCAATCTGAGATACACATATTTAAAACTTGTTAAGTTTATTACAAGACTTGGTACCGTTGCAGCATGCAAGTACAGTTAAGATATTTTCTAGTTTTATAGACAATCTATGTCAACTTCCTTTTATATATTGTATCTCCAGGGAAATCCTCTGCTGTTAAAGATATTGGTATAGTATGTTTGCGTCGTCGGCACTGATTTTCTGCACGTGCGTAGTATTGTCGTCCGTCGCGCAGCGACGTTCCAATGAAGAAGACCTTACGCCAAGTTCAGATTCCGGAAGTGAGTTTTCCAGTGACGCAACCAAAGAAAAAGGAAGCGGAAGTGATACAGTCCATTATTCACGAGTAAGCGGAAGCAGTCCCTCTGATACTTATAGGCCATGGGCAAGACATTCAAGCGGACGTAAACTGGCCACCAAAGTTCAAATGGATGGCGGCAGTTGGCCGGATACAGAACCACCAGTTCAAGGTCCTACTAATCCCCCAGCTGGAAGTGGAAGTGGTAACCAACCAGCTCCCGGAAGTGGAACTGTACCAAATAATTATCCTCCAAACACTTCCCCTCCGAATAATTTTCCCCCATCTGGAGGAAGCTATCCTCCGACCGGAAACGGAAATCAGCCAGTTGTTTATCCTTCTACACAAAGCGTTGGAGCAGGTAGGTTCAACTTCAATCTGAAACAGCCACACTTTTAGTCTGGCTGGCGGATATTACGTCATAAACAACCCTGTATATTACTGCAGGTCCCGGTAACGCCCAAGCGGAAAGCGGAAGTGGTAACCAACCAGCACCTGGCAGTGGATCCGCACCAAATAATTATCCCCCAACTGGAGGAACCGGAAGTGAGAATCAACAAATTACCTACCCTCCAATAAAAGTGACTGGAAACGGAAATCAGCCAGTTGTTTATCCTCCCACACAAACCGTTGGAGCTGGTAGGCTCATTGTCAACCTTATAGTCTTAATTTACAATTTATCTACTGTAAAGCACGCAAAAGCATCATTTTATGATTTGATGGACTATATAAGATTAAATTATTATTATTATTATTATTATTATTATTATTATTTTTGTTGTTGTTGTTGTTAATATATATCTAGCTGGATTTTTTAGAAGGTTACCGACAGCGATAAGCACGGTGTCGTTATCTCCCTTTCCCAAAACTACGCAGTCTCACGATATAGTACAAAGTTTCAAGCGCGTTTAAATTTTGTGAGAAAAGAAAATCGCTCGTGAAAAAATTCTGCAATTACAAAGAAAGATCTTCCAATTTCCTGTCTTCTGAAGGAAAGCGCATTGGTTTTAGAGCAAGCAAGCCGAAGGTACGGCGGTTTGAAATTAGGCGTATTTGTGACAAAATGAGGCCTTTTTTGTACAGTTTCAGCGGGTACCTTTTGGAAAATCCACCCAGATATATAACAACAACTTTATTTAAAACCTTCAGAATCCTATTTACACTTTCATAACTACTGCTTTTTAAATCTAAAAAGGCTAAAAATTCTAATTTCTGAAATTCAGAAATTACAAGCAGTAAAACATGAAAAAGAGATGATCAAAAAAATATTGATATTAATAATAGAGTGCACACGAATTGTAAATATGTTCGTGACAGAGGGCACTTTTCATTTAGTCTACAATTCGAGTTTAAGTTTTCGGTTATCCACTGACCGAATGAAACGGGTCTGTTGTTTGTGACACACAAATTTCTACTAACACATAGGTGCACACGCATACACGCATTAAGACATTTAACCTCAAAAACACAAGCAAATCTGGAGTTCTTTGTGTACCGCACCTTTATTTCATTACTATAAAGGCTGAGTTCTATTTCTGCGTGAAAAACTTTGGCATAGGTTACCCACACTGACGTAATGAAGCTAGAAGGTGCGTGATCCAAAGGGAATTAATGGAGAACAATTTTATACGTTTGGTTTTCAACTTTTCTTAAATCAAACTATTGTTCAGTCTCTTACAAGTGGTGGTCTTGCGCATTGTCTACTCGCATATACGCTTTGTTTTGATGATTCGTTAACCATTTATATGCAAGAAGACGGCACGTTCTTGATGTCAAAAACCATTAGTTTGATAAAATTTATCTTGCCGGCGTAGAAGCGTCTGTTCGTTCTTTCGTTCTAAGAACCTAAAGACCCTCTAAATCTGGATTGCACAATGCAAGGCATGCGACCATTTTGGAAATAGCTGTACAATAGATTGGATTTTGTTACGATTACTAACGTCTGTTTTCTTTTGTAGGCCGTCCGCAAACAGTTTTACCGTGCACGGCTCCGTGTATTCAATACGCCGTCTCCATTCGCGCTGAGAGGCACAGAACCATCCTTACTATCTACGAGTTTACCCGGTTAGTAGTGCGACCACTGGCAGTGACAGACGTGCGAGACCTGTTGGGAGAACACAAAACCTTTGTGACACCTGGAATGTTTAACCCAGCCATCCTCCAGACACCGACTGAGATCGTACGATACCTCTCGCCGCTCATTCATGTCGCGTTGAGTCTGGTACCGAGCAACTACCACACAGTCACGCCTCTCTTCTTCTCAGTTCCTTCATACTTGAAGTCTGTAGATGTAGAGAGAGCATATTTAGTCACTAAAGAAGCCAATCGGTTTCTCGATGACAAATACCAAGTTCCCTTCATCATCCCCAAAAAGGGATTCGACACGACGAAAGCAGCATCATCTTGGGTCACAGTTAACTTTCTTCGTGGTACTTTTAAGAAATCGACAGACGATTCAGGGATAGAAAAATTCCAGCAAGGTGAGAAGAAAGTCAAAACTGTCGGAATCGTTGACATCGATGCCCAACTAAGGATCATAATGGCATTCGATAAAAAGGTTGTCGATTCCAATGTGACGGATCTTATCCGTGCCTGGGACAAGGTCTATGCCCTGGTGGCGGATGGGTCCCCGGGCGAATTTTCCTCCATATTGCTGGATTATGTTACATTAGTTGACAACGGTTCGGGCGCGGAGGCCATTGAAAGCCCGTGTCATCACAAGAACTTCCAGAGAAAAATTCGTTTTCAGTTCGTCCCAAAGCTTCTCATTGGGAGCGGCAACAGGGAAAAGTGTCGAGAATTCCTGATTCAAATCATCCCCGAATTCCTGTCGAGCCAGATCAAGCAATACAAAGGGTGTCTTTATACCCCTTATAGCACTCTAGAAGCCTTGCAGGCGATCGGTTGTTCTAAATGTGATGATGGCATGAAATACATCACACCCGCTTTGATCGTGAAAGCCGCAGAAGACTTCTGCGAGTCGAGTGGCGACGAAATCTATCCATGCCTACAAAGCAGCATTCTCATCGAGGGGGTGACTCACAGGTATGGGTTGAAAGACAACAGGCGCATCCGGGTACTTAAAAGCGTCTCTGATATCGACTGGGACTGGAGTCTTGGTGCAACGTTGGTCTCAATCGGACTGCTTGAAAACTAGGTACCGGTCATTTGTAACGTGATTGGCCGTAAGATATGCCACCGTATACTTGCGTTTACATGGGCGTGTCAAGATATCACAATGACAACAAGAAAAACAATAATAAATTCAACAGTAACAGTAACATATTATTATTATTATTATTATTTATTATTATTATTATTATTTCAGTAGCAGTTGCAGTTGCAGTAGCAATAGTAAGTGTTGAGAAGCCGAGCACCTAACAAGAATATCTGTACAATTATATAGACATTGTGTAGCATCACGCCAAG
>JAOBRH010548017.1:0-16188 GCA_027575125.1 Umimayanthus parasiticus | reverse complement strand
TTAGTAAGAAAAAGTGTCTTGTGCCCCCAATATCTAGTCACTAATGGTGCCTCCCCCCCATCTCAAAGTTGCTCCGCTGTCCCTGAATCATAGAAAACTTTCAAAAGTGTTTACCTTTGTCTAGACTAATTAGAAAGAAGTAACTTATTTTGTAATTGTCAAGAAAACCACAAAATTTGATGAAAAGAAAAATGAATAATGTCTGTATGTACATGCCATTGCCAGACAGTTTGAAGGCCACTTTGTAAAACGCTATCCCGCTCCGAAATGGCTACAGAGCAACAGGGCTTGCAGAATTGGGAAAAATGAGATAAAATAAAGTGACAGATGGTAACAACGACGGTTGCTGAAATTGTATTGTTTTTCTTCTTGTGTTTTTCAGCTGCTCGTTGTAATCCCATTCTGTTTGAGTTTAAGTTAATTAAAGGAACAAGAAACTCAAGTTTTTATGCCTAAGCGATACTATGAAAGTTTGATTTGGGGGTCTATTTAAAACCTAAGTGTATTGTTTCTGCATCTTATTACGGACATTCAAGTGTTTTTAGGCACCTTGTCACATTTCAACTTATTGTATTTTGTATTAGAACCTCGTTGATGCTCACATCCTGGTATTTCAACCTCTCCACTCAATCTCCTTTAATCGTGATATAATGTCTTTCAGACTCTCTAAGACGTCAGTTGTTACCAAGGGACTTGCGTTTCAACCTGTTTACTCTGTTCAGTAGCTGGTGCGCTCACTTTGGGGTGAAAGTGCCTGGGCTAGACAAGTAAGTGAACACGACTCAGTTTTTCTTTGTGATGCTTTTTTTTTCTGTGGCTGCTATTCTAGTTTCCACACTGTTTTAGGCTTAAGCTTAAAGCTTTAAGATAAGCTTGAAGCTTAAACCCTCTTTTCTAAAAAGTATACAATGTATTAAAATTTATGGGGCGGCTTTATGAAAAGCCCTACTGTAACTTATAATTTAGATCCAACCGGTAATTTTCTCCATGCGGTAAATAAACGGAAACTGAGCACCAAATTATATGTTGCTAAGTTCTTATTACTTGTCTCATATAGTTATTGTTACTAGGTTGGGAGAATTATGCCGTTTATCTTATAGTTAGAGTTTTTTGTGTTGGTTGATCATCCGGATTGTGTAGTCCTGAGAAGGACAGATGTTGGTTGTGACGACGTTTCGACTTTCTGAGTAGAAGTCATCTTCAGAATCACTTAATGAAAACTCGGTTTTCTGACAAGCGATCAGCTTTATTGCCATTGTTAACTTAGTTTAAACTGATACTGAGAATAGAAGGTAGATATTGAAAGACTTAGTAAATACAATATAGGTCGTAATATTACCTTGACCTTTAACAAACAGAGGTGATAAACCAGATTGACGTTCTTGCGTTGCAGACCAAAACTGATACCCAGTGCCCAAAGTAATGACTTGGAACTTGCTTCACTACGTGTAAGTAACAGCCATCAATTATGTATTTGCTCACAGGAATTTACCAAATAAAGCAGAAACCTCGCACACTTTATGACCGAAGTTACATGTAGTGTATTTTAAGTGATTTTTAACTGTTGTATCTCCTGCTGCGTTTACATTGAAAGCTAACTCTCTTTTGGTTTAGTTTAAGAACTTATTTGGTGTGATATGGTTGTACTATCATGTAGTGGTAAGATTTTACATGTCTTGTGAGAAGCGTTTGAATATCAGAAATACCGGAGCGCTTGTCGTTTAATCAATTTTTATGCCAGTCTGTGCATTTTAAACCTAAAATCGTTTTACAATCATAATTACTTTGATAAGGTAAAGGGGGCTAAAATGACTGCGAAATCTATCATTTACATTTGCATATTACAGTGTTATTGATTTCGTTAAGCAAAAGAACACGAAAATCTACACTATATAACTGTCATTTCCTAATTCGTGCCATCGCGTGCAGAGTTTGTACCACTCTTGTAGCGTTGATGTTCTAATAACTGTTTTTAAGGGCACAATGTACTTAAAGGCCTTTGAGATCAAAGTCTTATTCAGCAAATTGCTCTCAAAGTTTACGTAAATAATAAATTAACTGTGTCGTTCTTTTCTTGTCTATGGACCCTGTTTACTTAAAGCTTATAATCGAGTTCTAACGAAGCAGATGTAACAAGTTACGCGATACTAAAGTCCACCTATTTACAGTGGGGAGAGACAGGAGAAATACGTTAGTTGATCCTGCACAATGTTTACACTGTAGGCGATGTGTGCTCTCTGTGGGTGTGGTCCAGTGTTTGACTTCTCTGCCATAAAGGAGGATGGTTACCTCTACAGCTGGCTGCAGACCATCCTCAACTCGCCCAAAGAAAAGGTAATGTAAGGGGGACGCATAAAGGATTGAGTGTGAGAACATTGGAGATCTAGCAGTACAGTGCATTATAACATTGGGTAGTTTTCGTTTTATCTTTGAATTAAAACAAAACACAAAAAATAACCGTAAAAAAGCGAAAGACTTGGCGCTTTAACTTGAATCTTGTTTAAGAGGATTTATTAGCAGTCAAGAAAGAGACCATTTAAATTACACTTTTTTGTAACTTTTACAAGCAAGTAATACAGGTGTGACGTTTTGTCCGTGTTTTTGGCTGCATGGTCTAGCAATAAAAAGAGATTACTACTGTGAGACAGTGCCAGAATCGAAGCTGGTTAAGAAAAGTTTCAGGTGTGCAGAACTTTTTGAAAAAGTGTCAGGAGTTAGGACCAGTCACTGTTTATGATCCAGGTTGGGGCAGAAGAGAAAATCAAATTATTGGTTGGGCAGCTACTATTTTAGGCCGGTTTTACTTGTAGGTGGGTTTTTAAACAATGACTTGTTCTGAGAAAAGACTTAAAAACAGTTTGGGTAAAAATTTTGGAGAAGGAAAAGTATTTTCTCTTTAGCCCCAACTTCGACCATAAATACTGAGTAGTCCTTCATCTAGCTCGATAACGTTGCTACTAGTATTATTTCCGTACCAACCGCCTGTATGATGTGTTCAGATCCACTTACTTGGGTTGGAGACCGTGGTTCGGCTGATGGAGAACAATGACGATACCCCAGCCCTGTTGAACTGGGTGATAGACAAGTGCTACACGGGAACCAAGCTGGTGGTCAGCGGCTGCTTCAGGGCGCTTGCATCGGTTTTCATCAAAAGGTAGTGTGCACTATTATTAAGACGCTGAAAAAGCATTCAGTGTTTATATTATGTGTGTAGAGTTGTTCTTTGAAATGTTTTCCCATCTGGGGGAGTGATGTCAACTCATCCACTTGACTGTACGGAAATTGGCGATAAGCTCTGGTCCTATGAGCCACTAATAAAAGAATCATGCCCTTTTTTGAAACTTTGGAAGCTTCGGCAGACCCGTGTCGTCAGTAATATAAGTGCTTTGTTGGACATGGAATAAAGATAATATCAAGAATACAACTCTTAAGTTACTTTACCTATGTATAAATACATCACTAGCATACTAATACACGTTTAGACAGGCGATTTGTGGACTCCGAAATGAATAGTTTGTCTGTTTGAGTTTTTTTCAATACGTATTCAAACAGGTAACAGACGAAGTTTAGAAATAGTGGAGTACAGTGAAGAAGAGACGAGAGAAATGCCACAGTTGTAGATAGTTTGATAAAAGAAGAGAGGGATGCAAGACACGCAATCTAAAATATATAATTGCGTGTGTGACCATCTCGCACATTAAATATATTGTCTAATTTGTTGTTGTTGTTGTTGCCAACCAGGAATGATTATCCATGCGAGATGATCCCGATCTTCAACATTGTCCTGTTCAAAACTGCTGATCCGTCCATGGACATTCGGGAGAAGGCTGCACAGCTGCTACAGCTTCTTGAAAGGTAAAACTGCATTTTACGTTTTCTAGTTTCGACAAATTACTACATTAGGGGTGTATTATGTATAAGATACCATCTCAGAACTTGCTGTCAACAAAAAAATACGTTACAGCAATCTTTTAACTGTTTGTGTTTCCCATGCAGGCGGTTCTTCCCGTACGCACCATCCAGCATATCCTGTTCGCCTCGCTGCAGCTACTCGCAGTCACAGTCCATGCTTTCTAGAGCACTTGCCAGGGCTCATCCAGAGATCACTGTTCATCTGTTTGAAGGTTTGTTTTGTTGCTATGCCATAAGCTAGGCTAGGCTGCACGACAAGCAGGGCTTGTAAGATTAGTTTTTGACATGAATAACAACAGTGGCGGTGACAATTGCGGCAAGACTGAGTATTGCACTTTGTTTAATAGCCGTTACAGAGATCGTAACTGTTGTTACATTTAACGTCAAAGAAAACAAAATCTGTGTGTGGACGATGCAAAATCTTAGCAAAAAGCTTTTTTCCCCAGAAATTATAACAATCTGAGAAACGAAAAAGAACCCTGAAGATTTCAGAAATTACAGTACGTAGATGCAGTGAAATGATAGTAGTAGTACTTAATATATCCCGTACATTTGCCGTAATAAAAATCGGATCTGTGTGTGAACCACGTAAAATCATAGCAAATAGCTTTATGGTCCGTCAGTTTGTGGGACGTTTTGTTAATTTTATGTCGTGGATTTTCTTTAAGATAAGTTTATTTAAAAAATCGCGGAATTTAGATGTAGAATATGTGGACTAACCTTAATCAACAAGTGATGTCAACTTTTCAGAAATGACGTTGAGGTTTGAGAGCACGTCCCCTTCTGGTCAGCGTTGCCTTCTCCAGTACATGCTGCCCTGGCTGGAGAACATTGAGTTGGTGGAAATCTCCAATCCGACCCGCTCCACTCCTGAGCTGTGCCTTGAGTGCGAGGATAATCCCCCCGAGGTTATACCACCCGTGGAACTGCAGGGGGAGGGGTGGGGCTCATCGGAGGCTAGCCAGCTGGTGCTCCATAACTTATTTTACATCACGGTAAAGGTGAGCAAATGTTGCGCCTTATGTTGGCTTAAAATCAAGCCCATAAGGTTTTTTTCTCCTTAGACACAACAACTCTCCAGTTCTTAAATGAGACCTTTGACATTCTTTGTCTTTGTTTTTGTCCCTTTCTTTTTTATTTCCGTATTATCTGTAGAATATATTGCGTGTTTTTTCACGAGACAGGTTTCATCTATGCATGTCAAGGGTAGCCTCTCAGACCTGCGTTCTTTCGGTTTGTTCTTTTCTTTTATTTCTTTGCATTACCAACACTCTTTCTTGACACTGACTGCTGGAAGTTTCAATTTTTGCCATCCCCGCAGGTCATCCCAACTTCATACTGTAACGTCGTTTGTCTTTCTTGCATAAGCCAACTCCACTTTTAATTACATAAAACTAAATTTCACTCCATTCGTTCCGCTCAACAGTATGATGACTATTACTCCAAAGAGCTAGAGGCATGCTGGGCCAGCTTGTGCAGCGGATGGCAGGAGAATGTACACGAGATACTCAGTTATCTCATCACCATCTCAGGAGTGATAGGCCACTGTGAGGTCCTGATGCATGTAAGTGAAAGTTGTTAAAGTCGCAAACCATTACTGAATAAATGAAGTTGAGGCTTCATACACGGTCAGACTTCATGTTTGTCTTATAGACTGCCACTGCACAAGGTTAAGTGTCCATCAGATCTTGTAAATTAGACCAAACTCTATACTCCTTCAAGTATAGACAGCACACAGTTAGTACCAAGGATAGGGTTCAGTGACCAATATTGTACGTTTCTTGTAGGCCAAGAAACTGGCGGTGTATGTTGCGCGAGCCAACACAGAAAAGGCAGTAGAAGACTTGATGGAGGAGTTGAAGGTAAATTAAGAACTTGTTTAAAATTATAGGCTAAAAGTTTCTAACTTTTTGTCAGTACTGAGGATGACCATACGGTCGAAAACGTTCTTGTAATTTAAGAGAAAATTCAAAAACTTTTACCCAAATTTTAAACAAGTTACTAAGGAAAATATATATATTACAAAGAAGAACCTGTTCTTTGATTAATGTTGTCATTTAAATATTGTTTCCAAACAAACTGTATATCCTTTAATTAATCTTCCTGGAACAGTTTTTTAAAAGTGAGTTGGCTTTAAGCCAGGATTTTAGTTTTAACCATTAATTTGAGTTTGCTTCTTATAAGCAGCCGGATTTGGGGTGATATTTTAGGTTTTGGTTACCGCTTTCTCTTGAAGGATTTTGTCAATACGTTAAGACCTGCCTAGGTGTTCCCAGATAAAGAAATTAAATTTAAATTCCGCCTCAAATAAACCCCGGATTAGATTAAACCCACTTTTGAACGGGAAACGTGGTTCTTATTCGTTACGGCTTTTGTAGTATGGGTTTGTTAAAAGGGAGACGCAATAGGTTTGGGACTTTGAAAAGGAAATATAAATAGCAGTTTGAACTGATGGTAAGCTTCTTTCACAGTTAACTGAAACAGTGACATCACAGTTTGAACGCTGTGACCAACCTCCCTATTTGCGGCCAGTACAGAAAGTGTCTTGTAGCAGGGACTCGGTGAATGACAGTAGTGGCAAGAAAAACGCACCAGCTCCCAGTGAACAGGCTCCGCCTGACTCCAATGAACAATCTGAGTCCCACAAGGAACCTGACAGTAAGGAGAAGAGGTCACCAAAGCCAAGTGTGGACCACAGTGAGGATATTCAAAGAAAGGACTCCAAACAAGAACGACAGAGAAGTGATTCTCTGAGCAAAGTCAACAGTGCAGCTGTGGAGCAGTGTAAGTGTTTGTGGAAGGGAATTCCAGAAAACTCTTTCGTAAATATGGTGACAAACACACAATGTTTGCCAACACAATCGTTTACTTGTAGATACTTTCAGTCTGGAAGTAGGCAATCCGAAGTCATGCTAGCATGAGAGTGTATGGAAATTTGTGAGATCTGAAACTTTATTCTCATTCGACTACCAACTCATTAATTTTCATCGACCCTTGAGCACTCCCATCTACTTTAAACGTGTTCGGATTTTCAGACAGTTGATGAGCGTTTTCGTTGATTTTTTAATGAGTTACGCACCATGTTTTCTAACTAAACTTACTGGATTAGACCTTTTTTTACAAGAATGGAATAACTTGCAGCCTAAGCGTTGAGCCCGTGCTCTGGCCTTCAAACTGAGGTACAACCTATTATTAAACAGCAATGACTGTGATGTTTTTCTTACTGTGATATTGCTCATTGTTACTGCTCATGTTATACTATGACCATCACAAAATAACTGTTAAGTAGACCTGTGGTTCTGTTTACCAGTTGTCGTAGCAAGTAACAGTTTGGCAGCAGAGCCAGCCAAGACCCAGGTGGACAGCATTCCTCCATTGGCTGAGCCAGAGGAGTTGGATCAGGTCGAGGAGGAAGAAGATGCCGATGAGAGAATAGAGGTGTACTGGCCGTTCGAATGGGCTGTCATGGCTCACAGACTGGCTGCTTCTGAGGGGGGCTGGGCACTGCCACTCCCAGTGCCTGAGGGACAGAAATACTTCGCACCCCTACAGGATTCTCTGCCCTTTGCACCCTCACCTGCATCACTTTACAGGTTAGCTTTGGTTTGCTGGTAATATTATGTGTACACTATGCATGAAGTGCTTGGTTTGCTGACCTGGTTGACCCATCCGTTTCAGGGTTCACACAGTCGTCAAAAGTACCGGAAAGTCGTGGAATTTAAAAATACGTTTTCCAGGTCTAGAAACCCTTAGTTTTCATATATTTTGCCTAGTATGATTCCAGAAAAGAAACTATGACTGAAAACAATGAAGAACGACATCTTTCTCAAGTCATTTAAATGATGTAAGGTTGTGACATTTCATTCTAAAGGTTTTTATGTAAGCCATTCACTCTCACCGCTGACGAGAACTAATTTGATACGAACCAAACAACAGACTTAAAAACCTATTCCTGAAATTTCCAAGTTGTGTCTTCTTCAGCAAAAGGTGTTGGTAGATTATCTAACCATATTTAATTTGGTGAAGCAACGCATATCTTTTAATTTGAAGTTAAAAGCGCTTAATTGAAGTGTTGATCAACTGTTGCGGTTCAAGACTGTTGAATGAATTCTTACCCGATGGAAAGCTGTCAACTATTTAGGCCATTTTATCCACTGGATAAGGGTTTTATCTGTTGGATAGTGTTATTCCTCCTTCAGAAAAGTACTGGAAGACTAGTTTTCAAAAACCTGTTTTTCTGCGTGGGCGAGTACGCTAAATATGGGTTTGAAAGGGTCTGCTCCGACGAAGGGCTAATGCTCGAAACGTCAGCTAAACACCATATCCCACAGGCGACAAACATACCATATCAACCTTCAGAAAAGTAGCCTTATCGTCTGATTTTAGATATGATATGTTACTTTGTCTGAAAGTTGTAGTGCTGCTAACTGAAAACCGTTTTGATTGGATAGTGGTTGTGGTTGGTCACGGTTGAGCGTGAACTTTACAAAGTTTAATTTTGATTGGATAGTGGTTGTGGTTGGTCACGGTTGAGCCTAATTATTCTCTTATTGTCTTTCATAGATGCAACTTCGCCCTGATGTTACTGACTGAGCTTGTGCTGGATCAAGCCAAAGTGGACTGGACACCTCACTTGCCTCTCATGCTCCACATCATATTCCTTGGTAATTTGATATATTTTATTTGATTTTGTATACCAAATGGAACAATGGTGAGTTCCACGTAAAAATATGGCTAGGTAGTCCCCGTGGTTTTTCTAACTCTCGAAAGGCATTGCCAAATCGGTGAAGAGAAGTCGGCACAACCAAGAATAATTAGCCTCGCTTTCACCTAATACTCCACGTAGAATATTCCATTGTTACGTTGTTGGATTCACATTGGTTTGAAATAATTGCACTAGTTTGGATGATACATAAAGAACGAATTGAGCAACATTTTTAGGAATATTTTTTGTTTTATACTGTTGCTGTTAGCTGCAGTTTGAACACTACATTATTATTGTGTTTGTCAAAGGTGGTGCCAAGTGTTTCTTCTGTTGCTAGGTGCATAAGGTTAACCTATACTGTTGTGCGATGTATTGGATTGAAATTACATGTTCTTGACTTCACCCCCCACTACTAACTTTGTGCACTTATCGAATGTGTTGTGTACTTTCACAGGTTTGGATCATGGCAAAGCGTTA
Organism: Umimayanthus parasiticus; assembly: GCA_027575125.1. Lineage (NCBI taxonomy): Eukaryota > Metazoa > Cnidaria > Anthozoa > Zoantharia > Parazoanthidae > Umimayanthus > Umimayanthus parasiticus. The sequence continues at coordinate 7,094 of JAOBRH010548017.1, read as the reverse complement.
GTATACGAACATTGTAAACGGCTACTAGTCAATCTCGTCATAGTTCTGGTTTGTGGCGGTGACCACGTGGGAGTGGCCGAGTCCCTGCTCAATTTTATAACCGTGTCAGAGCAGGGCCTGGGGCTGGGTAGACACGTGCTTCATAAGTCTTGCTGGACTCTGGATGTTGGCAACGTTGCAAGAATGAAGAAAAAGAAGAGCTCTTCGTGTACTGCGGCAGACCCAGCTGGTAGAAGGAATAACGAGCGGAAAGGTTCATCTGATGGTGGCATCAATTCCAGTGCAGGCACTGGAGCCTTCGAGTGAGTAGACATATGAAGCTTGTTCTCATTATAGCTCGCTACCTCAGAGACAATTCCAGGAGCGAGTATTTGAGAGTATTCGTTGGTGTCAGTGTAGCTCGAATTGTCAGAGGTAGCTTCAACGGGAGGGCTGGAGTATTTGAGAGCTGAAAAAGGGATGAGTGCCTTTACTAAGAATAATAACGTTGTTTCGTTATATTTGCAACTGCGTTTTCTCTTATTAATGTAATTAGTTCTATGAACTTAAAGGATCCTAATCATTTTCTCGGATCAAAGCCTCCTTTTTTGTCCGATTAAGATGTATTTACGGGATTTTTGTATAGCTTCGCTATAACTAGTTTTTATTGGTGAGATCCTAGATGTCCTTAGTTAGTTATTTTTCAGTGTACGCTTCAAGTAGTTCATTTCCCCTTTTTCATTTCTTGTCGTCTGGTTGGGTAGAAGGCTGGCAGTTCATGCAATTTCCCATTGTTGTAGTTGTTGTGGCGAATGCATTAAACTAGCTTTACCTCATGTAGCTATGTTTGAACTACTCGGGCAATCTTAACGATTTTCTTGTACCTCATCTAGTTCTGCTGCAGGCAGCGAGGGTCCTGAAGATGAACAAGATGTTATGAGGAGTAAGGCTGTTGAAGAAACTAAAGAGCTGATTGATTTCCTAGCTAACAGGTATGACTTAGAATCTGGATGTAAACTGTTTCGTTCTTCTGAGAATTGACCTCTCCTATAGATTGTTGGTTAAGTTGTTTCTGCAATGCAAGAATCCATTCGTCCCACCAAATATGGCAACAGGCAACGTTAATCCATAATTTCCATTTAGTACAGACGATGTGAAATAGCATATGAGATTCTAAATTAAAACATCTTCACGTAATCTGTAGATTTTGTGTTTCTCGCTCCCAATATGTTGTGAACCAAAGGGTTTTCTTGGGGTTGCACCCTGTTTGGAGGAGAGGGGTATCTAGTGGCACCAACTTAACTATCCTAGATCTATCACTTGATATTGTTTTTTAGTCAGATGACATAGTTATCAGTTGTGTTAAAGTTAAGAAGAATAACCCAAACAACGGTGTTAATTTTTCTCTTTCTTCTGTGCAGTGAATGTAAACCTCTCTGGGCATTCGAGGATATCACACCTCGATCCCATCAAGTGAAAAGTGCTGGACAGTTAGAAGTGTTCCTTGCCACAGTAGTACATATCTTCCAGAGCTCAACTTTGCTAAAGGGCACAGAACTGCAGGAGAAATGGGCCAAGGTTGCTCTACAATGGGCCACATCCTGTTCGTCTAGGCACTATGCAGGGAGGTCCTTCCAGGTGTTTAGGGCCATCAAGGTTCCGCTGTCTTGGACCATGCTCTCCGATGTGTTAGCAAGACTGGTGGAGTCGGTGGGAGAAAACAATGAAGATGTGCAGGTATAGCTCATACACCTCACTCGTCCGTCTTTTCCACTCCAGCTGTATTTGCTCCAAACACAGACAGTTTGTCTTTTTTGTTGTGCCATCTCCTACTTCACCAGATACTAATACAGACAGTCGACGCTTGGGTACTAGCCATCTATATGATCCGTCATTATTTCCAAATGCACCGCAATGTTTAATAATATAACTAGTTTTCTTTTACATCAACGCATGTCTGGATAAAGTATTTTTTTGGTAATGTAATTTTAGAACTGCGAAATTTAAAAATAAAATTTGCTGTTGTTGTTGTTGTTGTTGTTGTTGTTGTTGTATATCCAACTCTTAGCACCCCATTTTTTCTTTATACACAGTATTACCCTTTACAGTATGGAGATAGCTGTCCCTACATTATATGGTCCGCTAGGTTTTAGAGAGCTGGACTACTTAACAGTTCATTGTGCTTGTTCTGCATTGATTACCAGTCCGATTTTGGAAGGGGAAGTGCTGGCACAGGGTTGAACAGATCAAGGAAAAGTCAAGGAATTTTTTCCAAGATCAAGGGAAAGTCAAAGTCAAGTTAATATGTATTTTGTTCAAATCACCACAGACAAGGTCAGGGAATTTAGTTGTTAGTCAGGAAAAAATCAGAAAAGTTGTGTATCCTGATGGGTGGCAACCCTGTAGCGTTAACTTCTGAAAATCGCCCACGTCGTCAAAAAGTATTCATCTTAACGTTCTTCCCTGGCAGGGCTATGTTCTGGAAATTCTCCTTACTCTTGAGTCAGCGATTGAATGGTCCTTGTTTGATCACATCAGTGGCTCAAACGGCAGCCGTGACATTGTGATCCACTACAACAACATCAGTCAGAAGGACATGGATAGTGACGGGAAGGATTTGGAGACCAATGACATCGCGAGTGCTCTCCCATCCATCAGCGCTTCCCTGGGCGCCGCAAGCCCACTGAGTGATGCTCGATTCTGGAAGAAAGAAATCGATTTGAAGGTGCGGCATGGCCGTTCCCTGAGCAGCGGGTGTGACATCAGGAGGACCCTTGGTCTGTACACCCAGTTTGGGCGGAATGACCAAGAAGCTGAGGAGATGATGCTGAGAGTGAGAAGGTGAAAAGTTTGCTAGATAATGCACCTGTCAACATTTGCCCCAAGGTGGGGGGCGGGGAGGACAACCCCAGGGGAATTTGACATTTTTTGGAATGAAAATGTCAAATTTTCCTCTCCTGGGATATTCCCCTGAAATTGCCCACAGACCTTTGTAATAGGAGCATTTACAAAAGTTTTATACTGTCAAACCGACTCCCCACCCAGGGAGCAAGCTTCGTTGTCAATTCCTTTTGGTATGTTGCTGTGTGTTTGAAGCCTGATTAGATACATAGATTGTTGTAGGATATGAGATATTTGTGGAACGTGAATCTTAGACAATCAAGAACGAGATCCTAACTACAGCCCTCCTGCTGGGAGTGCTGCCTTGTGCGCAATTTGTAATACTTATTTGGTTGGTTTTTTATGTACTTTACTTTTTACCAGATGGTTCTTGTTGTGGTCTAGTATCTGTTATCACGCAAAAGATAAAAAAAACCTGTTTTGAAAAAGCATGCTATTGAAATGAAAATAAGGATGTAATAGGAATTTTTGAAGATTGGATGTCTCTTAAAATTGATGATTTCATTTCAAAAATGCATTGTGAACAAATAAATGTGTCAAGGCAAGCATACTTGTGAAATGGTAAAGTTGAAGCGAGCAGTGTTGGTGCGATCAGAATGCAAAAGGGTTGATTTTGGCGAATGTGCTTTTCTTTGTGCACGGAAAGTACTTGCAATCGGTTACAGTCTCAGGACAAGAGTAGACTTGCCTGCATGCAAACCCAAGTGCTGCAAATCGATATAACTTCTTGTTTGTTCTTTCCAACTTTGCAGTGCCAGTATGCAGTGTCTTCATCTTGCTAACGACTCACTGAACGCGCAAACTCAGACAGACATGCTGACTCGGATTTTCTGGATTTCTGTTTCTCTGTTGGAGTCAGACTATGAGCACGAGTTTCTTCTGGCCATCGAATTGCTGGACAAGGTATGTTGTGGTGTTTGCAAGAGACAAATATATTTTTTTATTTTTTTACTAACAAAAAATGCAAAATTTATAAAATTAGAGACGCTGCAGAATTTACAATATTCCGGTCACTGCAGAATTTACAATACTCCTAAAAGTGACAAGAACAATAAAAAATATAAATAATAAAACGAAAATGAAAAGAAACGAAGACAAATGGAATCATTGTGTCACCAATCAACTATCGATAATTTGCCATTTCCACGCGGATGACAAATGATTCTTGCAACATTTTTCGCCTTCTTTTTCACGTTTTATAGTTGATAGTTCATCAAGATACAAGGTACAGAGTTAGGTGCATTTGATGTTCTTGATTCCTCAAGAAATAATGCTCCCATGTAGTCTCATCGATCTTTTGAACGCAATATGAAGTGATTTAAATGACCCAAACGATCATATGGAAGCCAGTCGACAGCCAGAAGACACTCGTTAATACTGTCGTGTATTTATGTTCTGAAGGTGCTGTCGTTCCTAGACTTGAATAGAATTGAAACTCGCGATAGACTGGAAAGGGTTCTCAACAAACTCAAGTGGACAAATTTCCCGGGACTTCAAGCTTTGCTGCTCAAGGTATGAAGTGAAATCAAAATGTTGGATCCACTCCCGATTTTTTTACTTTGTTCTTTCAGCACTGATTTAAAACATCATGTTTGTATGATTGTGATTTCGTCTTTCAGTTTCCCATCTGCTTGTACCGAACGTTCTCTGCTTGTTAATCTGTCTGTCGGTCTGTTTGTTTGTCAGACTTTTTGTCGGTCTGTCTACTTCTTTTATTTCAGAGTTTGCACAGCTGTCCAATCCAAACATATATACATCCTAGTAAATAACAATTGGACCTGAAAACTCATGGGAAATCAGATGTATGTGAACGAAGTAAAACAATATTGTCAACTTCATTGTCCAATACTTTTCGGGATCCTTTCAAATATTTTCTAAATTAAGACCAAAAAAAATAATTGAATTTTAGTTTTAAATATATACGTGTACCTATGCTATAATAGGCAGACTGTCTTGTTATTTCTCTTTCCTAATGATCATTGTAGTATTTCCTTCTGTTTGCCTGTCTATTTGGTACTAACCGGTAGCACTAAATGCTTGTACTGTGTTGCAGGGTTTTACCAGTGCAGCAACAGCCGGACCGTCAATGAAACTGTTAGCAAAACTGACCCTCTATTCTGATATTGGGATTGTCGATCCATCACAGGCGTCAGGTCAGTTGAAGCTCCAACTTTCGATTTCACGCCTTGAGACCAGTTTCTCAAGACTCTGCTATTTTTTCAGATGTTCTTTTTCCCCCGTGTTTGGCAGTAATTAATCAATTTGCAATTAAAACCATTTCATGAGCACGGCCGTGGCTCATATAATATAAGGCTGACGCACATACAATACAACACAACACAACACAATATAAGACAATACAGTACAATGCAATGCAATACAATACAATACAGTACAATACAGTACAGTGCAGTGCAATAGAGTACAGTATACAATACAATACGATACAATACATTACAATACAATGCAATGTATTGATCTGCAAAGAGTTTTTAAACAGTTTTTAGCCGCATTTTCCGATTCGGTTTGTTGCAGTGACAAAGGGAACGGACCATTCCAGTGGAATTTTCAGGATGAATAATTTTCCACCTTTCCCGTTGCCACCGGTTCGAACGCAATGGCGCTTTCCATTTGTACGACATTTTTATTTTCAATCTACTAAACTTATCAAGCTTATCACGCACGCAGATAGACAGCGCAATCAAGTCCTCAACCAGTCATGAAAAGTTTCCAGAATTTCAAACAAAAAAATTTGGCTAAATGGAAGACGCACCTGATTTCCAGTTTTCCATTGCTGCGCAGGTTTTGCACTGAACGTGTTGGCACTGCTGCCCCACATGATCGAACACTTCAGCAACCCCGATGAGTTTAGCAAAACCTGTGCCAGGAACATAATCCAGGTGTGCCACAAGAGCTCCACCCTCGCCAACTTGGGGAAGATGTTCACCATGTACAGCGAGAAGAGTTACCACCGACCCCGCGCCACGTGGATAGAGGCCGTCTGTCGCTACATACACAATGCCTTCGGTCATCTTGGTCGCACCTACATCACCTTCTTGCTTGAGGTAGGTTTTTTCTCCCCAGTTTGTCGCCAGTAACTTTGTTAGGTGTTGCTCACAAACCCATTACTAGACTAGTCTGAGCAAACAGCCGAGAGAAGTGCGACTTTCATAAGCATGTTGATTCCTGATTGGATGAACTTGTGCCGCTGGTGCGGATATGGTACTTTTTGGCTTTATCTTTTGTTTTGTTTCACATCGTATTGTTTTATCGATAATAGAGCACAGGTAGCCCATGCTGTAAGCTCGTCGTAAAGCGGTTTTCCGCCATCGTAGATAGCTCATAAGAGAGTTTTTATGGCTTTCTATGGTGTATAGATATTAAACAAATATTGTTGCGCACATCACTGGATACCATTGCGAGTTTTGGGTCCGAAACTGATAAAGTGTTATTTCATTACTATTGTTATTGTCATTATCATTATTATCATCATATTTACTTGTGTTTGTAGGTTCTGGAGAGAGGCCCGCAGGTTTATCAGCAGACTGTTCTTAGTATCATCTGTGCTCTCATGCGGCTGGTAGACTTTGCTTCATCTGCAACCATGAGACAGTTCCACAACAGTGCGCTGAAGATCATCTCCAAGTACATCAAGGTAACTACCGAGATAATATGTGATGGGATCACAATGCAGCCATCCAATATACGCTATGTATCGGTTATTTTGATTTTTTTCGTGTCGTGATTGCCCAGCGCATGGGTTATGCGAGATCAATCTTAGCCCACATTACTAAAGGCGTGTCAGTGGCGCAGTTAGGACTTAAGAGTCAATAAATTTTGTATTCCTTTTTTTCTTCCTGAAATGAAATATCTTTTTTCTCTCATTTTTCTCTTCAAAATCGCATAACATAATTTTTAATTTAACAAAAATCAGAAACGTTATAGCATACGAATATTATATGTACGTTGTACCAGAATAATTGCGGGCTATTTTCTCTCGCAAATGATTGAGATTGTATCTCGGGTAAACTTCAAGTAACCTGGTTCATATTTCCTTTCCAAATAGTTTCAATCCAATAATAGGTACCAAGCGTGTGGCAAGGCCCGAGTATAGCCTGTTGTAGTATTCGTAGTAGCTGTTTTGTTGTTGTTGTTGTTTTATTATTATTATTATAATTATTATTATTAAAGTCAAAGAGTGGGTCAACGAGGTA
>JAOBRH010545796.1:0-16204 GCA_027575125.1 Umimayanthus parasiticus | reverse complement strand
TTACGACTTCACTACGCTTTAAATGTGGACACTAAGGATAGGTCTAAACCGCTGTTAATTGCTTTTGCAGGCTCATTCGCTCTTGTGTTTTAGTCGCTGTGATTGGCTAAACGATCAGGCGTTCGAAGGAGTGTGTTAAAACTGTATAACAAAGCAAAGTTAAGGTCTATTGTTAATGGTTTTTTCACGACGATGCGTGAAAATCAGAAGCGCTGTAATTTCCTGCCTAATTCAAATACTCGACAGCGCATTTATTTATATAAGTTCAATTCATTACGTGTACAGAGTGCTTCAAGGCGCACAGTTCGTTAAATGATTTGTAACGAAAAGTTTTGAAAGATACCGTTTACAGGTGGTATTCGCCGAATATGAAGAAATTTATGGCTGACATTTTCATACGGAGAAAATTGTGTTTTTTAGTTTCGGGTTGGGACGTGACTACACCATTGTTTGTGCATGCATGCCAAAATACCGTGATTTTTAAATACGCTGCATTGTTATAACAGCCCCGCGATATCAGTGATACTTTGCAGAGATTAACGAATTGCCGGTATCTGAATAGAGATATAAAGAACAAGTTTTTGATTCGGTAAAATCCAGCTCTTACTTTGACATAACACGAAGACAAAGCTACACAATTTGAACAGAAATTATCGTTCTATAAACGAAATCTCAGTTTTGTAACTTGGAGTTATGTCGTGCAGTTATGTCGGAAAACAACTACAATTTTACAGTAATGTTTTTTAGGAACTTAAATTAGCGCTTCTTTCGTTTCTGTTATGTCGACATTTGCGCAGGCTGCGCTAGCTGTCTGCACGAAAATCAGTTTCTTTCTGTGATTTTTAATATCGAGGCATGCAAGATCGCTTCAAACTTGCCGAAAGAACAATTGACCTTTTTGTGAATATGAATTAGTTAACATCTTCTTTTGTCGGCATTTTCACCTCTCTCGCACACAAACGAATCAAGAAGAGATTACAAATCCAAAGCAAAATTATGACTTAAAAGTTACGAGTAACATAATATGTTATAATTCTTAGAAAGTGCCGTGCGGGAACGTTTAGAAATAGTTTACAACCAGATGGAACTGCCCTCACTATTCTCTTTCCGGCTCTTTTAACACCCCAAGTCTGGCTTTGCTAGTCCTTATTACTAGCACGTGTTTGAACGTGGAAGCGGTAACTAGAACTGAAGAACTTTCGTCGAAGAACTTGTTTGATATGATATACAAAACCTTACTGGTGTGTAAGTCTGATGTTCTTTGCATTCCTCCTCTTCTTAGTCTTTGGTTCTAAAGCTTCCCACGTCACCTTGTATTTTTGACGAATATTGTGATACCCATGGGCATGGCAATTTAGGGGAACCGTAAACATGTATAAGCATAACAAAGGTGGTTTTAGACACACATGAAATGGTAGACCGACCGATACTTATCTGTTTATTTTTCAATAAAAAGAATAAAGAATAAAGCTTTTTTAGAGCTTACGATCTTGTTATAACCTCTTCCGTTCCCCGTTTGAAACTTAGGAATCAACAAAATAACTCAAATTCAATGTTTTCCATGTGAACTGCTTAAGTCATAAGACAACTTGAATGACTTCTGTGTGGCTGCGCTCGGGCATGTTTACTGGTACTTCATCGGGCACTATTAAAACGTCGCACTTTACTTTCTTTAAGAGAGCAGAATGTTTAAAACAGCTTTCTAGTTATTCAAGTGCAAAGGATTGCGCTAAAGATTGACTTGGGCATTAATAAAAAAATCCCAATCACTGCTAATAGAAAACGGAACAGAGATTGCAGGGTTTCTGTAAGAACCTAGGCCTATGTCTACATTAACATTGTTGACTCTTATTAATTATAAATCCTTCTCTAAAGTATTTTCTTTGTTATCCCAACTAACTTGATCTTCATTCTCTAATTGTTTATCTAATTCGAACAGCATGCGATATAAGAGCTATAGCAATTGCAATATGTTTAGTGGAAAATTGCCCAGTAATTAAGCATTCTTTTTTCTAAACGCGCTGCTCTCTCCTTCGAGACAATTTGAACAGTATCTCTACTGTGTGTATCCATCACCGTCGGAATATGTAACGAAAACAAGATGTTTTGCTGCTCAATTTCCAACGCAAACTTTGATGAATAAAGTGGAAGCGAAATCGTGCAATATATATATTGATCTCCGACTAAGTCTCAAGAACGCAGAGAATTGCATTTCATCTTATTAAATAGACTCACTCATAAGCTTAAAAACTTGACGCGGTATTAAAGGAGGTAAGGGAGTGCGGAGTAGGGCGAACTCCCTTGAAACTCGTATCCATATTGCTTCAATTGTTAGCACTGTAGCATGGTTTTCAACCCGCTTCGCCTTATAAACTAGACTTTAAAAATTATACTCCCATTGTAAAGTTAAGCGATACTTACCATTTTCCTTCAAACACTTTTCCAGTCTGTTAGTCCTATTATACTGAACGTGGCTCAATAGGCCAAACCCACTGGCAACATCCGAGAAACGGAAGTACATCTGCTCTTGGTAGTTAAACAAAGCTATGTGGCAGTTTGGCCATCCAATCTCTTTCGTCTTTCCAGTGATTTCCATCGCGAAGCTCTAGAAAATACTACTGCTGTACTAGCCTTGTACGTACGAAACAACTGATTTATGACACAATGTATTGATTTTCAAAGCAGATCAAGTTCTTTGGACATGCCGACGTCGTCGTTTTCAAACATTTTTATAAAGGATAGTTTAATTGACTCGACTTTTTTTAAATTTCTTATGGCGTTTTATTTTCAGATTTACAGACTGTGAATCTGCAATAGCTTGTTTTGCAATAATGTATATATATAATCAATAACTAATATAATGTGTCACCCTTGTTAAAGTTGGCTAGTATCTCTAATCGTACGTTATATTTGCTTCACAAGCTGGAAATTCAGCTACGGCTTCATGTTCATTCTTTATTGTAAAAGCTCGTCAATACTCCCAGTACTGTTTTTAGTCACGCTGCAGTCTCGCCATGGAGCGGCGTTTTCTCGAAGTTAAAAAAAGTGAATAGTGAACAGCTAAACGTTTGGGCATGCACGAGGTTTCTTAGTGACTAGCGTGCAATTCGAAATGAGCGAAGTGGGATAATTAATATCCGGGAAGTGGACATGATTTTTTCAGCATCTATTTTTAAAATCGAAGATGTGAAAATACTCTAATAACTTTGGGTGATAATGAACTCTTGATAATCTGTTTATCTTACCATCTTTTACCTAGGTAAACTTTCACACGTAGTTAATCTGGTGGTTGCGTTTAGCCAAAGTTAATGAGCTGGTCAGCCTGACGTCAAAACTCCAAATATGGTAGTACTGAAGCAAATTAGCGCTAATTATTCCGCACGGATGCGGGTCATAACTGTCCACATTTAAAGCGTGGTAAAGTCGTAATGTTTCAAATACGAGGTATTTTCCCTTATTTGAGAGCATTTAAACTGAAATTCTCCAAATCCGTTCACTGATTGGCCAAATGCTAAAACAGTTATTCCCCTCAGTGTCGGTGCCTAGTGAAAAATATTCACCTCGCCCCTTCGCGGCTCGATAGAATATATATTCCATTAGCATATACCAAACCAGTGAATAGTGTTTTTCGCGCGCTCTGATTGGTTCCTTATCTAGGAATATCCTAGGATGTTCCTGGCTCGCATGACTGCACACGGAAGTGACGACATAGCGTCCTGATTTCCGGAAAGTTTAATAAAAGCTCAAATTTCAGAAATAAATGAGAAAGCCATCCCAATCAATAAAACGAGAGAGACAAAATTTGGTTTGGGTGTTTTCCAAGGTAAAGTTTTGTTTTTAAAAACATCATTCTACGTCTCAATTTCACAAAAGAAGCAGAAATCGTAACGCTTACACCAAACAATTGTCAATTTCCGAGTTTGTTTACAAACTTCAAAATATGGCATAAAAATACAAAGATTGTAATTTTTTACTTCACTGATTCACTGGTTTGGTATATGCTAATGTAATTATTCACCTTAGTGTCGATGAAAAGCCCAGTATATTCACCTCGCCGCATTCGCGGCTCGATGAATATCCTGGCCTATTCACCTCCACTTCGGTGAATAATTGCTCACTATTCACCTCCACTTCGTGGAATAATTGTTAAATATTAATAAGTAAGTAAATATGTCAGAAAATAAATAAGTAAATAAGTAAATAAATAATTAACTAAAAGTAAGTAAATATGTAAATAAGGAAGTAAGTAGATAAGCAAATGAGTGGTTTGTAAGTAAATAAGAAAATAAGTAACTTGCTAATTAGGTAAACAAGTAATTAAGAAAAAAGAAACTTAGCAGGTACGTGAGTGAGTAATACGTAAGTACGTGAGTAAGTACGAAAGAGGTAAATATGTATGTAAGTAAATAAGTATGAGTAAATAAATGCTAAGTATATATGTACGTGTAAGTAAGGCAGTAAATAAATATAAGTTAGTTAGTATGCTATATCTGGTAGGTTGGATAGTAAGAAAATAGGTAGGTACATGCACGTTAACTAAATATGGATAAATACGTATGCGCAAGTAATTAAAAATATGCATAAGTGAGATCAGTAAGTACTGAAGTTCATGTTTGAATGTAAGTGTAAATAAGTACTTGTGTACTTATTATTTACTTATTATTAGATACTTTTTTCACAACCGTATTGGTCGATAATTCTAAGTTACTTAATAAATAATCGTATAAAATAAAGTGTATTAGAAATATGAAATACTAATTGTATATTAAATCAAGCTGAATTTGCAGTATCCCATCCCTTTGTTCTGTCTTTGACGACTTCAAAAAATACAAGAACTTTTTTTTTATCGAAAGAGCTTTGTACTTTTGTTCCTCCTCCAGTAATTTCAGGCAAATACGTATTACAGAAATAAATAGACCCTTCTTTATCTTGATCATATTTTTCAGTAAGAAATGTGTTCGCTCTGAGAACTTACATTTTTAACTGTTTCAGCCACCGCTGGGCTGGTCATTAACTACGCCATTGATCTTGCGGTCAGTTTATTCGGCCCCATCCTAAAAGCGGTACACTCGGAGAGTCAGATGACGTCAGTTCAACGAGTGATGACCTATGCTCAACTAGCATCAGAACCCGGATACAGCACGGGGAACGACCCCCCTGGCGAGTGGCCAACGCGCGGACGGATCCAATTTAAGGACACGTCCCTCAGGTACCACTCGAAAGGTCCAAACGTGCTGCAAAACCTCTCTTTCTGCATCGAGAGTGGTGAAAAGATTGGAATTGTTGGACGAACAGGAGCCGGAAAGTCATCTCTCATCGGAGCTCTTATGCGCATGCCCGAGCATGAGGGAGACATTTTCATTGATGATGTCAGTGTTGGAGAACTCAATATTAAGAAGTCCCGTGCGGCCGTCTCCGTAATTTTCCAGAACCCTTTTCTGTTTACAGGAAGTCTTCGATTTAACCTAGACCCGTATGAGAAGCACAAAGATTGTGAAGTGTGGGAGGCTTTGGAAGCAGTCCAGCTCAAGCCTCTGATTGAGGCAGAAATCGGCCAACTGTACTGCCACGTGACTGAGAATGGCTGCAATTTTAGTTTAGGGGAGCGGCAGTTGATTTGTCTTGCACGAGCGATGCTTCAGAAGAGTAAAATTATAGTACTCGATGAGGCAACTGCAAGCATTGACTTAAAAACTGAAAAGCTCATCCATGACACGGTCCGGACCAAGTTTGGAGATTACACAGTGTTGACGATTGCTCATCGATTGGATGCAATCACGAGTCACGATCGAGTCCTGGTGCTGGACGGTGGGAAGATTGTTGAATATGATGAGCCAAGAGTTTTGCTCATGCGCAGTGAAGGATACCTCGCTAAGTTGTGCCAAGCGCATGCATCTAAGGATGGAATCTCGTAACGGCTGTATTTGCATAACACTGTGTATTACGTTGCACTTATTTCATCTGATATTTTCAAAATGGACTACAAAGGCATAATTAAAACATGTTACTGTTCTCAAATGTGATTGCAAAAATTTTATGGTCTATAAATGTCCTGATTGTCCTCGTTTACTGGAGCTACATGTTCAGGAGTTTTATGTTCTGTGGGTTGTAGTTCTTCTCACATAGATTAATCTTACTAGAGGTAAATTCCCGCTACAATTCTACACAAAACTGATCTTGATTTTAAGCCTTCAAACAGTCAGTGTTGACAGTCACGAGCAAACACAATGGGGATACCAATCCCGGCCTGGCTGTTATGACGATTTTGGAAACAAAAATGCCGCGCTACTATATACGAGCCTCTAGATATAAAATGAAAAGGTTGCCGTTACTAAAGATTGAGACATGACGTTTTGAATTATGAGCGCCATCTTGACTTGCATGATTATAATCAAACCGTAACACAAAAAAGTTTTTCAGTAAAAGATTTCAGGAAAGTAACCGAAAAACCCCAGTCGAATTAGGCTTTATTTATTGTACTAGATGGAAAGTTCCCGGAGGGGGTGCTTCGGGGCAAAAAGGATAGGGATGACAGTCGGAAATCCTAGAAAACTACCCTAAAAATACCAAGCCATAGAATTTTCGCACCCTAAAATATACCTCCTGGTCAAAAATTAACCTAAAAAATACCAATAAACCGGAGTTTATTAAAGAAGCGTATTCAAAAGATCTGTTTTTATACGCTAACAAATACCAGTTTTATCTTTTTAAGGGATTTTGCTTGAACAACCCCTAAAAATAATAAATCGCTGATTACAACCCCTAAAAAATACGACGATCATCCCTATCATCTGAATATAGGGAGTACCCCCCCCGCCCCTGGGGAAAGTTTCAGGCTTTTGCACACCTTAATTTCCAACTAAATTTGATTAGTTCGTGTAGCTAACTCAAATACAGTGTTGCAAAGCATGCTAGTTGAACCAACTTAAGTAAACTAAAGATCAAAACACTCTCGGTTATTTCTCGTGAATTGTACACGTAGAAGGACTAAGAAAGCTGTAATTCAGTCAGGCGCGTAGAACAAATAAGAGTGAACATGAGTATGGTATTGTGCGAAATGTTTTCAGCTCAATCTGAAAATTTGAATTACCAAGTTATCAAAGGGCGAGGGAATTAGTCGTCGGTACAAAGAAATAATCGATAACTCCCGTATGTGTCCCAAGTCACTAATAACAAACTGTCAAAAATGTAGTTATTGACAACTGAATTTTTCTTTTCAAAAAGAAAAAATACTTTTGTTATCGATAAAGCCGGGGACACACTATGCGATTTCATACGCCGATCGCAGCGAAATTTGACACACTAGACGGACCGGCTACGATTTCTGCGGACTGTGCCGTATATCTGACATGCTAGATACTGACAATTTTATACGCCAATCGCTGCTATCGACGCACAAAATTGCCTAGCGTGTCCCCCGCTTTAGCTAACATGGCTGTTGTGCTATCGGTAACTAATTTTTACTGTCTGTGAGATAGTCATCGATAACTTGACTAGTCTGCGACGTCCTAGGAGCAAAGTTGACATGCGCAGTTAGGCAAGTTGCAATATTGGTTATCGATAACGATTTTTCTGCTCTCTTGTGTGTGCCGTAAAGGCTGTATTGAGCACTAATAGGGCATCGATTTATTTTTTGTTTTTGACAAATTATAGTTTCGAACTGGTTATTTTGTTTGCGGACGTCCTAAATAGCCCTTGTTTTAAGGTGGGGCAACAACCCAACAATTGCAGCCGGCAAAACCGCGCTGATTCTAAAGTGATTTGGCACTGACTTACCATGTCATTGACCCACACCGTAATATCTTAATTTCATTGTAATATCTAATCACTTGGAAGATGAAACGATCGTAGTAATCATACTAGTATCTAATTACTTGGCAGATGAAACGATTGTAGCAACCTCAGTGATATCTAATCACTTGGGAGATGAACAGATCCTGAGTAATTGTACTAATATCTAATCACTTGCAAGATGAAACGAGCGTAGTAATTGCAGTAATATCTAATCACTTGGGAGATGAAATGATCGTAGTAATCGCAGTGATATCTAATCACTTGGGAGATGAAACGATCGTAGTAATCGCAGTGATATTTAATCACTTGGGAGATGAAACGATCCTGAGTAATTGTACTAATATCTAATCACTTGCAAGATGAGACGAGCGTAGTAATTGCAGTGATATCTAATCACTTGGAAGATGAAATGATCGTAGTAATCGCAGTGATATCTAATCACTTGGGAGATTAAACGATCGTAGTAATTGTAGCGATATCTAATCACATGGGAGATGAAACGATTGTGAGTAATCGTACTAATATCTAATCACTTGGGAGATGAAGTGATCGTATTAATCGCAGTGATATCTAATCACTTGGAAGTTGAAACAATCGTGAGTAATCGTACTAATATCTAATCACTTGGGAGATGAAACGATCGTAGTAATCGCAGTAATAACTAATCACTTTGGAGATGAAACGATATCATGTGCTGCCAGTTTGGCCTTGACTTCTTCAAGGTAGCTTGCATCTGGGTAGCCGTCCCTGAAACAAGATAACAGTAGGACAATCTTGTAAAGTCAATATCACAGTGAAAGGTCTCAACCCAGGTGAGTCAATGTTTGTAGCTGGTTACTCGCCCGGGTTGGCGCAGTCTTGTAGTTCTTCAGAGTCGGAAGCATGTCGTCTATCCAAAGTTGGGGAAAATGGAGTTTGAATAGCGTATCGGGGGAACTTATAGCAACTGATTTTTTGATGGCCAACTATTAAGAGTTCCTTGTTTTACGACAACCATTTGTGGACAATATCTCCGAGCCTAAACAGAATTTTCACAAAAAAAGAAAGACCGGCTATCGAAGTTTATTTTGTAAAGAGTGGACGTCTCAACCCTGGGAATCGAAGAATTAAACATTTCCTGTGGTTCCGCTCGATGCCCTCACGGGTTGGAGAACAGTGAATAGAGAGATAGCACCACGTACGTAAACGTGAAATGGCAAACGACAGAAATGATCTCACAACTTTATTTCCCAATGGACTAGACTGTGTAACAGTCCGCCGATTGTTCTTCAAAACTCTTCTTTTCGATCCTTTAGAGAAGATAGGGAATGTGATGCAGTGCTAGCAAACGTCACTGCAAATAGTTTTGTGTGTCTGTTCTAAACCTGCCCTTTGCTGTTTCAAGTGTACGTGGTGCTTAATATCTAAAAGACCACTTTTGAATTACGCTTCAGTTCCCGCGAACAGTAACCTGAAGTCGAGTCTTAATGCGAGAAAATACAGCAAATGTATGAAAACTTAGCAAGAAGCCTCGACTTCAGGTTATTGTTCGCGGGAACTGAAGCGTAATCCGAAAGTCGTCTATTCGCCACTCGAGAAACTACAGTAGGACTGGGTTTGTCCACCCGAATGGAGCCCGATAATGACTGTGTATTATTTGTAGCATTGCTTTCTGGGACCCTTTTGGTGGATGGTTCCAGACCTATTTTCAGTTTTGGAGCGCGCGGTGAATAGTGCATGACACTTACAGTGGCGGCCCCCCAGTGCGGCTGGTTTTGTGTGGAATATCGCTCCATACAATCTGGCCCGGCTGGCTGCTGATATTGGAACACTTCAAGGTAAATAACTTCCTGGTGTCAAACGCAACCTTGAGTAGTCCCAGTACCTCTCGTCCCTCGGCTGTATCAGGAAGGTAGATCTCGTGATTGCTTTCAAGGTAGGGTTGGCCTGGGTTCGGGTGTTCCGCACCTTGAACACCTGTTGTTGAAAAACCCAAAGTGCCAGATAATAAAAGCTTAGTAAGCATAGCTGTAAAAAATAAGACGGGGACATTTTCTAAATCAAATGAATTCTTATCATATTCTAAAATAACTTTACTCTATTTTAAACGAAGGTAAACACCATTACTCGTGATCCGGTAAAAACTATAATTGCACTTGTCTGACCAGAGGGTAGACGTCTCGATTTCAGGACCCTCAGGTTTCGAATAAGACAGTGCTGTGTACCCCTCGGTCATGCAGTTTCAAAATATTTAATAAGTTTGAAACTGCAAACACTACGTGTTAAGGTGCGATTACACTGAGTGGATACGAAATATGAAGGAATAAAAGAACACAACCCATTCAGAAGAGAGGGTATACATGAGTAAAATGTATTTGCCTGCCAAAAATACATTGTCTTAAAATGATAAAAAGTATTGTTATCACGAAAACGTGTTAATTTTCTAGAAATCAGAAACACTTTTTTTTAGTTCAGATATGAAAACATCGTTAGTCGTTTTTCAAACGCCAGCTTAACACGTGGCTTTTTAATAAGGAATTCCCCTAACTTTCAGCTGTTTTCGTTATTTGATTTTAGCATTTATATCATATTCCTTATATTCGATTCAGGATTCTTTATCGAAATAACAGTATCAAAGTTTTTAGTTTTCAAACAAAATTTTGTGTAAAGAAGTACGGACGATATAAATAATGCTACAAAAATTCATGATGATGATGATGATTACTAATATTTTTATTCGAGCTAGCTATTTCAGGACCGCGCAAAACAACTCACCCCCATCCCACATTTAAAACACGTATAAGATATCAAACTCAAATGCATGGCTATGACAAAGCATACCTGATGGGAACATGTATCGAACAATAATGGTGCCACTTCTTTCATAACCCGGAAGACTTGCGGTATCGTTTGACCATTTCATATAGCCGAGTGGCTGGTCAGCGGTATAGTCTGCACTGGGAGAATCTTGCTTGGGATAAACTGCTCGGTTGTCTTCTTCTAAATATAACAAGCAACAACAACATTTTATCCCGCACTCCCCCAAAAAATGACTTAAAAGAGTTATTGATTCACAAGCTTGACAAAAATGAAGTACAAGCTACCTGTAAGAGTAAAAAGGAATACAAGAAGTTTAAGAATTGACGACACTCAGGAAAAGTACAGTCTAAACAATGAACGTAACTGCAATGCTATTAACTAAACACACCAAATTAGGATAGATGTTAAAGCATATGGTTTGACTGAAAAAGAAAAATGTACAAAATGTACAAAGGAGTTCAAAAGAGCTCAAATAGCTCATTTCTTAGTAAAGTAGGTGTCAAATAAAGCAACACGCCAATGTTTATTCTAGAACATTGATGATTTGTAATTTCAACCTACCTGAAACATCGGATAAAGGTGGCATTTGGTCATCAGTGTCGAAGTTCCTCTCTTTCTGTTCATCGCTGGCAGAAGTTGAAGTAGTCCTTTCGGTCGATTCCCCCTTGCCTGGTTCATGTTCAAGCGTTTCAGCATGGTCGCAGTGGATGTTGGGATTGGCTTTTTGTTGATCATTGAGATTACTATTTTCCTCTTTTTGGGATGATGGAGAGGCTGTTGATGAGACGTCGACTTCAGTTGTTAAATCTTCGGAATGTCCTGGTTCACCAGTGGTATGTGAATTATCATCTACTTCATTATCTTTATTCTCCCGACGTGGAGAAGACAAGTGGTTGTCGTTCTTCTGCTGTTTTGTTCCGTGAATCTTCAAACCTGAAGTCTTGTTTGGATCTTTCTTTTCCTCTTCTGACAAGGCGTCTCTGTCAGTTGTAACATCTTCTTGCTCAACAATATTTTTTCCCTCTTCATCGCCCAATTTGTTGTTATCAGCTGGTTGTGACGGCATATCTAATTCGGAGACATTTTTATCGTCAGAGCTGTTTTCATTATCTCTAGATCTTCCTTCGTTTGATTCAGCAGGTGGAGGGGAGCGCGGAGGTACTTTAGCATCTTCACGAATGTCTTCACTATCTTTATCGGCTTTGAGGGTGGACTCTTTGTTGGATGTAGTTTCAGCTGATAGATCCTTTAAATCCGGCTTTGCTGTCCAGTCGGACTGGCTCGTCCGTTGAGCTTCAGGGAGAGTAAAAGAAGACACTTTACTGGAATTAATCTGATCGCTCTTGACAGTTTCGGTAATAGCGTTAGCATCTGGTGTCGACTCGGCAGCCAATTCCTCACCCGATGCTACCATCTTCCTATTTGAGTCGTTCTCTCTTTTAGCATCTTCTTGTGTGGGTAGTCTTCTTGGTGTTTCAACATAGCCAACATCGGGTTGTTTTGGTTCGTCGGTGTAAGTATCGAAAATGGCCTTTTCCCTTGTGTTTTCGTTCCTTTCTAGCTGTGATGAAACAGGATAATTGACCGCAGTCTGCATTTCGTGCCTGTAATTGGGTGGAAAACCGGCAGGGGGATGACCGTGTGTTGCATCTGTTGTCACTATAGAATCTTCAGGTGCTTCAGGCTTCGTTTCTTGAGAGTCTCTTGTTCCAGATTTAACTTCTTCTGTTTGTCTGACTGCTGCCCCTGGTACAGGAGAATTACCCGTAGCTCCAAATCTTGCAGCAATGACACCGCGACCTCGCCCTCTTGATTTGCCAGCAAAATTAGTGCTTGTGTTTAGATGAGGTTGGATTGCGGATTCTGGGTTTACTGTAGACGATTCTGTCGTGGTAACAACATGCAGGTTTTGACCACCAACACCAAAATGAGTTACCTTATAACCATCAAACTGCTGCCCGACTCTTCCGTCTTGTCCTTGACCCATTTTATTTCCTACAGCATAATAGGGGGGAGGCTGATTCATTTCTGGGCTTGGCTCGTTCGTGCTGGAATAATAGTTTTGTCCGTATTTTTCATTAACTATCTGAGATGTAAAATTATGGCTTGGAAATGTGCCTTGTGCTTGAGTATAGGACATGTTGAGATCTTGTGTACCATATGGCAGGCTATATGGCTGGTTATACTGTTGTTGAACACCAAAATTCAGAACGCTTCCCATCTGATGCTGATCATAGGCCTGGCTGACGCCTGGAGGAGGCATAGTGCTGCTGCCTGTTCTTGAATACGTTTGTTCCTGAACTTGGAAAGGATGAGATTCTACACCAGTATTGCTGTACGCTGTCAGCACTTGTGGTTGCCACGCGCTGCTTGTTACTTGAGTACCCTCACCGAAGCGCTTCACAAATTCTTTTTTGAAGACATCTACAGTTGGCAAATCAATGTTAACAAAGCGAATATCACAAAGAAGAAACTGTCGTGCTTCCACGCTACGGCTATACTCTACGACAGCATCAAACATGGCTCTTGCGCTTAGCTCCTTGGGCATGCCAAATGAGCCTGAGCTGATCGCTGGGAAAGCAATGGATCTCATTCCCTGAGATGCAGCAAGGCGGAGGCTCTTTATTACTGCTGTGTGCAAGAGCAGGATACTGCGATCGTTGTTTTGTTGTCCCCAGATTGGACCAACAGTGTGGATAACAGCTGAACAGTGAAGTTGTCCGGCACGAGTGATGACAGCATCACCTACAGCAATTGGCCTCCCCGATCTTGAAAACATGATTGCCCGCGACTCGTCATAGATTTGCCTTCCTCCCTTATCTTGGATGGATTTTGCTACTCCTCCATCATGGTTCAGCCACGAATTTGCAGCGTTAACAATAACATCCACACGCGTGATGGTTATGTCTTCTTGGTAAACACAGAGCCGCACCCCGTTGAACAAAACCTGTTGCAGTATTGGAGGATAGGGCTGACTACGACTTGATGCTGCCACCTCTCCACGTCTCTGTCCATCCTCTCCATCTCCACTTGATTTTCTTACTTTCCTTCTCACGGTGTCTTGCTCTAAACCAAGCTTGTTTCTTACCATTTTTGTAGCAGCGTATACAGATTCTTTCGAACCATACACCAGCACTTGATCTGATGTTTTGGAAATAATTACTGGAAACTTATCTTCCACAATTGCAGCGGCCGTTTCGACTTCACCCTCGTCTTTAGTATGGGCAACAACTTCTTGTTTCATGTTGGAGTGATACTTTTGATACAACGCAATGAAAGATTCATAGCCATCGTTGTAATCCTTCACTTGACATCCAGGCATTGCCTTTATAAACGCTCGTGTATCTTCCCCACTGGAAGACCACTCGATATGCACAGAAAAGCTTTCCTCTACCTCCTTGAGCTTTTTTCCATGCACTACCTCTAAGTATTTCATGAAACGAGGTTCAACATCAAAAGGAGGCATTTCCTCGACCACTTCTTCCTCGTATTTGTCTTCATCTTCATCTTCATTCAGGCGTTTTTGTTTGTTCTCAGTTTCACTGTTGTGGGTAACCTTGGCGCCTTTGGAGCTACGTTCACGTTGAATCTCTGGATTTTGTAACACCGCACGGCGAAGATGTCTTAAAAAAAGAAGAACAACTGAGATTTCTAAATTTTCTTAACAGAAAAAAACCCTTAATGAAACAGCATTTCAATATTTCTACTACTTTTCTCGACCACATTTGAATGAGAGTTGCGTGGGGGGCAGGACTGTGACGAACTTTTTCATTCACTACAAAGAAGTCAATGAGCTCCTTCGGAAATTGTAACCTTATTAACAAGAGATTAGTTGTTTTTAAAGAGGTGTTACGCCTTGTACATTTTAAAATAATAGAACTACTGTTGACGTCATATCTATTCGGAACGTTTTACAAAAGTGATCCTGGAAATGCAACTGTATTGAAACCCACCCATGCGCGACTAGCAATGATTTGAAAGTTTTGTATCAGTGAAGCCACTGTTTGCTTATACAAAAACAATCAGAGCACTCGCTATTGTTTTCGAGGAGTGATACGCAGTCATCTCAACTTCGCCTTGTTGAATTTGTAATCACAGAAAACGCTTGATTGTGTTCTGGTTGCTACATATTAGCCTAACAAATTGTGTAAAGCATATTCAGGTTCAAACAAACGACGAGTATGACAAAATTGGACTCCAAAACAATATATTAGTCATGTAATCACGAATAGTTTTGATTTGCTCTCATGTTGGTCGTTTTTACTTTAGGAAACGATATTAAAATCATTAGCATTCCTTATCACAGTAATTGGATGGAAAAATTCTATAAGAATAAATTTTAAACAAATTTATACAGTAGCTGTATACAGTATTGTAATGACATTATTACCTATCTAGTTGTTGGTAAGCGTTCTGTAGCTGTTCAAACGACCCAGAAATTATGAACCCATCACAGGCCTCGTGCCATTCCACTTCCGTCTCGGTCGCAATCCTCCTCAAGAGCTTACGGGAATCAGCATAGCCGGATGGAGGAAATATCTCAGAGTTCAAGCGAGCAGAAACTCGGTGAAAAACCTGGAGCAAACACAAGGTCTAAGTTACTTCAAAATAAGGTGGAGTTTACGTGGTACCAGGTCGGGTTTCCTTCCGGTACGACCTCATCTTGTCTCATACTGAGTCTCTATATTTGTTTACAAGACACCTTCTAAAATTTTAAAATCCGGTACGATCGTGTCATTCCGGACTGAGTTCACAATCGCACCGGATGGAGGTGCTCGTCCCGGTACGAAATCTTGCGGAACGTTCAACAAGTATCATGTAAAGGAGGTACGAGCTCATTCCGGTTCGGAATTAGGCTAGTTCATCGGTAGGGCTGATCAGCTTACTTATATCTTCGATCCGTCGATTCTTTTTTACCGCACTTTCATTCCAGAATGACTGAATACTTCTATGTAAACGTGGAATTAAATATGTGCGTCATAACGGAATGAAACTAATTCCGGTATCATGCAAGCACCACCTAACACTAGTGCAAGCAGCCCTGGTTTAAGGAATGTTTGAACAATAACAGTAAGGCACTTTTGAATTACACTTATAAATCTTTTTAAATATTAATAGGTTTTTTTTTATGAGGAAGCCCCAGTCACGTAACGGTGGTTTTCATGGGGTCCTCAGAAAATCGTAGGTATAAGTTAAGAAGGGAAAATATAAAATAGATATAAAATGGAAGAAAGTAAATTAATCTACAATAAACTGTTCAAAAGCTGGGATTTAAAATCTGAAAAAGTAGTATTTGTGTTTGTGCTAAAACTTAGATTGTTAAACTCGTTTGTAAAATGATAAGAAGATTGCAGGTTTTTGCCCCAGTTGGTCTTGCAAGCTTGCAGTCTAAACAGTCGGCCTCTGGTGCTGTAGTGGTGACATTCGCGTACTTGTGTGTTTGGGAAATGTTAAATTTTGAATTTCCTTCCCTTTCAAAATGTTAATTTTTTAAACCTGTTTTCTCTTGCTGTTCGCGGTTTACATGCGATCACAATCAGTGATCGGTTCCGGCAATTCTGCTTTTTCCCTGAAACCTTAATCCACAAAGTGCGAAATAGCAGGAAACGTA